>JACCGJ010005216.1:0-31637 GCA_013407085.1 Atriophallophorus winterbourni | reverse complement strand
ATTTTGTCACATTTGTAAGATTTTTACTCATGCCCTGTGAGTCACATTGCAATGAGTAATTTGGTCAAATGATCTGCTCCGTATCTACATGACTGGAGATCCTTTGGATTTTATTAGGTGTTTGAGGACAAGATCAATTAGAGCTGATACATGGAGAGCTATTGAATTACATTCCATATTCTGACTATTGTCCTTGATCTAATGAAACATATTCGCTGCAGTCTAAACAAATTTTAAACACAACATTTTATGTATTTGATTTATGAAATTAGCTTTAAAATATTCCACATTTGTGTATGAATGAAAAGCATTGAGGTTGTCATGTTTTTTATGCAAATTGCAAATTTATTGATGAAGCCAATCAGTCAGTCATGACAGTGGACGTTTGATGTCATTAATAAAGTTTGTTTAAATTTCATGGCTCATGATTTTCAGGACCCCGTCCAGATCACCTCCTATCTTATTCAATTTTTTTGAAACCTGATAGTTTGTTTTGAATACTCTTTGATATTCGTCATCCTTTTTCCATTTTGTTTGAACGCCGTGGGCTTATTAACCTGCGTTTCAGTTCATTGAGTTGCCGTTGTGAGTTCACGATTCAATGAGTTTTGTTCCTTTCTTTTTAGTCTGAAATGCATGGTAACCTATTGAAGGTGGCTTATCCAAACAATCGCGATTTTGTATTACTGATACTACTTCAGTGATCTCGTATTCATTTAGTCACAAGCACAACAAAATCCTCTTTGAAATAATTGATAACCACCTTAATGCAGTCAAGTTGAGCTAGAAGACGAGAAAAAAACACATTTTGAGGAATGCATGGAATCACAACGGGATTCCAGCACACGCTTGGCCTCCAAACAAAGCGTTGCCGTTCAATCTTGCAAACTACAAATTGCTTCGAGTTTGAACTTGCTTGCACAATACTTTTATCTTCCAACTTACTTCAGAATCTTATGTAATGAGACATACGCAGTGAAAAACAAGAAGAAGAAATTAGCTTCATTCGTATACACGAATTTTCAGCAGTAACAATAATTTCACCAAACCTTTAAAAAATATTGACTACCAGTTTACGGCACCAAGTTACAATTTTTGAATGAATGATGTTTCCTGCCCATTTTTATAGATTATTTCCAAATATGATCCCGTTTATCAGTAAATGCGGTAAATAAAATATTAACAACAATACCCTGTAACTTATATTTCGTTCAAGATTGCGCGCCTCAGTTTATACAAAAACGTGTTGCATTTGCATTCACATTAACGAACAAAATTAAAAAAAGTGTGGAATGAATTATTTTACGCACGGTCGATTTGAATGCGTTTCAAAGCTTCTTTGAATGCCATCGTTTAGAATTATTAACCGTTGATATTTTTCGCTAAATAGTTCAGTAATGCACGATGATGTTAATCGAACACGCACAAATTTAGAGTCTTTGGAAATCCAGCATTTTTGATTGGTCATTTGATGTATTACTTTCCCCGGAATTGAATTTGTTCTTCTTTGAATTTCTTGCGCGAACATACGGAATCGGTTTTGGTTTTCGCCGAAAAGCTGCGTGGTTCCGTGAAAGGTTGTAAGATTTCACTCAATATTCGTCGTGCGCGTGTGGTTTTGGTTAACCTCGTTGCTTTTCCAACCATAAAAAACGTATGATTTTTTGCGCTCGGACATTATGTTGCATACATCACCTGAACTAGTTTTGTGTTGTGCGCTACTCAGAGTTGTGAAAAGCTTGAGCATAGGAAACAAAGTACCATTTCACCTTTACCAACCCACTAGCTCGTGTTTATCAAGTAGACTGATTGTGATTATTTCCCAGAAGGTTTTCACAGGAATCGTAAGTATACACGCTTTAGTAGGCCCTGGGTCTTGTGTTAATTAAAGGTTCATTGTGGGAGCAAACATAGTTTCTAAACAGGTTTCTGGACAAAAAATCCAATTATAGACTACAGAAAGATTGTTATAGATAAAACGTTGAATTTTGCGTGTAGAATTTCTGAGCTTCAGTCTTTTTCAGTAAACGGAACCGTATTGCAAAATGGAGTTTGTTGATTTCTTCCAGATTCTAATTTGAGTATATATATGATCATTTCTAAGCAACAAAATATCTACTACTGGATTAATGAAACACTTAGAAGAAATCTCGGTGTCTTTTTAGACTTTAAAACGTGCACCAAAGAAAACGATGCATCTGACACCAATGAATCTTCATATATCATCCCTCTCTACAAACGAAAGCAATTTGTGCTATTCGGATTTTCACGCGATTCCTAAACTTATGAGGAATCAGAAAACCCCTTTTATCTTGTGGCATTTTTCGAAGTTACTTAATGCATTTTATACCATTAGATAGATTAAATTAAATTAGAGTATTATAGAGCCTCTCGGGTAACGCAACAAAGAATTTTGGGCAATTTTACAAAATCTAGTAATGGATTATAAATTTTACGTTAACAAACATCAAATGATCTACTTACATATAAAATCGAATTTGCTGATTTCTGGTGAACAAATATCATTGCACGGATGTTCTAACAAATCTTACGAAGCCGACAAAACTTCATTTTATCTGACATTCTCTTTCGCTTATCAAGTCAAACATTCTGTACGATTTTACCAACAATTGCTTTACACGAATCAAAAAGAATGATCGAATTCGGGACGTACGACTTCAGTTGTGTACGTGCTCGAGAAGCAACTCAACCTGAAAATCTTGAAAGTATATGTTCATTTGCATGCATTTCCATCACACACTCGAAGCCCGTTTCGTAGAGTTTGCACTCAGCAGGTGGGGGCAGTGTGATCTGAATCCCAATGCGTTTGAAATGGTTGAAACATTGTGATAGAAATGCACGCAAATGATTACTTTGTCCATGATCATCGGTTTGAACACTTATTAGATGTGTTCCGGGCACACGTCAGTGAAAAAGAGGATATGTTTTTTTAAAGAATGGATTAGGAACGGCAACATGCACGGCGTACCGCAGTATCACCCAATGCAACATGTCATTTGGTAACTGCCAATTATTTCGGATCCTATTTCGTATTCCATTGATTGACCGACCGACAAATCACACCTCTGAAAAGAGAAGTTGCACCGAGCTATTTTGAATGGGTTAGGCTGAACTCCAAACCTATAAAATATTGAAAGAATTATGTTGTGGTAATCACATTTCCCGTTGTTATATCGAAAACCAGTTTCTACATGTTTGCCCTCATCAAATGAAGACAGTTGGGCCAGGTTTAGTACAATTTTTAGGAGTGCAAAATTTCAAAATAAATATATTAAATTTGAACATTACGATTTTTTGTTTCATATTGAGGAATCTTTGAGAATGATTCTTGAGTCAGTGCATAAAGCGCATCCTGAATAATGGAAGCATAGGATCAGAGCTTCTTTTTATTGAAAAATAAAATGCGTGACGCGTTTACCTTCAAAAGTTCGTACAGATCACGAATCTAATATCTCTGCATGATGAGTGCAAACAACACGATACTGGTCGCGGAATGTGTACATGTGTAATGGAAATGCATGCAAACGCAAAACGATGTGTTAAACCCGTTCTGCATGTTCGCCAGCATTTTGTATTGAAGATTTGATCAGACTAAACTTAACTGGCAGTGATTTACGAGCGCTCATTGTTCAGAATTATTCCAATGTTGTAAGGTATGATGATTTCGATTGTACGGTCGATACCTGAGGAGTGCAACGGCCACAACATAATTCTTGTGTGATGGAAATGCGGCAAACCTGGATCTACGGTCGCTTGATTTGTTCATTGCGTATTATAATAGTGAGCAAGCACGGTAACGCTCAACAGAAACGCCGAGGCTTGAAAAAACAGCATCATCCAGCAAAATTAAAAAACAGTTATCCCTCAATTTTCGACATACGCAACAGCGATCCCAGAAGCAAATACCTCGGAAACAATAGCACGGAATATTTGAGCTTATTAGAAAACACAATTATAAGATTAACGCAAGTACCTATTTAATGAGGTGGAATCCGATAAACTCGGTTTAACCAGCAGGATGTCTACTAGAGATTCTCATATTTTTCAGCGAAACATTTGATGACTTAAAGATATTTCTCTCTGGTGTTTTACATCAATCTTTACAAAGCATGCGTAAGAAAAAAGAAATAGATCTGATCAACATCAACCAATAAACAAAGAGATCAATGTCAATTATGGTTGCCTAATAATGTCGGGTCCATAGAGATGTTAAGGAAGGTAAGGAAAAATTACGAACTAGTCGTTTATATTACAATTGCCTCAGCTTTTAGCAAGGATTTCCAGCCAAAACTTCGAATCAAAATTTAAAGACGACGCCTATAAAGACTCATTCACACGGATGGTCAAACAAACAGTAAACAGAAATTTTATATCTGGAAGAGCTAGAATAACCTTCACTGGCAACAGACAGCAGATTGAATACCGCTACCGCGTCAGGCAATATTATATTGTATTTATCAATTTATCTGTTCCTGTGGAGAAGGATGCATCCGTTGTACGACACGGAAATTAATACAGCGATTTTCTGAAGATCACATCAGTTGGTTACGCAAAGAATGTTCTAAGAATGTTGATTATCGATTCTAGCTCATCTGATTTACAAGAGATTCTGTGTGAAACCTGAAACGTCGGTCTCAGTCGTTTACACGGTTCCTTAAAAGGTGTTTTTAAGAGTCGGTTGAAATATCTTGCTGAAAGCTTAACCGAATGCAATAACATATGCAGACCAAACGTAGGCGAATATTCCGTGATGTTTCCTTATATCGGTTTACATCCATTATGACGAGAGAATTTTGAGTAACAACACGAGACATTGATTTGTGTTCATTGGTTGATGTTAATCAGATCTATTTCGATTTTCATTACCATGTATTGTAAAGCTTCATGAGAAATATTCAAAATGAATACTTTCGCTTTCATCACATATCCAGCATGAGGTGGTGATACCTGTCACGGAAACGGCTGGCACGAAATCAATGAACGGAGCAGATATATGTAAAAAGCAGTGATGAAATTGTTTGAGTTTCCATCTTTATATGGGTTTTCTTGTTGGCCTCCAACGGTCTATGTCAAACATATATGTACGACATACTCGGATGCGTTTTTCAGATTCTACAGCTTATCGAGTAACGGAACAGTCCGATTCGGTTAGAAGAATCTCTCCCGCAGCGCATACAACGATAGGAATCACTCGGTTGTTGGGCGTCAGTAGCACGCCGGTGGCGTGATCTGCGTTCCGCAGCCAGGAGCTGTGTTCGCTCCTACAGCTCTTAGAGGAAGCTTTACACAATGCCTTCAATGCAAGCAGTCAATATCAAGTTCTCCCTTAATCGCTGTGTCCAAGACATGTGCTTTTATATTTCTTTTTTAAACGTTTTTGTACCACGAGGGCGTTCTGCTCCATGGTCAACTTCATCACTGCAACTCAAGATAGAGTAGATATTTCAAAATACGACCATTTTGCATTCTATATACATGACCAAGCCATCGCAGGCAGTGCTGCTGCAATATGGTGAACTTGTTCTATACACCAGCTTTGGAAAGCACTTCAGTGTTAGTCACTGTCCATCCACGATATGTTCTAGATACGACGGATGCTTCGTAGATGAAATGCATTCAGCTCCCTTTCGTGTCTTATAAAAATTCAAGGGTCACGTGAATATATTTGGTTGCAGTGTACCTGAGATATCGGCTGGCAATGATTGCAAGTTTCGACCGAATACAAATATTGTTTTTGATCGAAATGACGATCGTCGACACATTGGAAGCCGTTGATTTGAATAACGAATTCTGTCTGTTACATTATTCAATCTGTTATTTAATCTGCATTTTTAGTAAAAAACGTTTTACACCTTGATGCTTCAAACTGTGAGATTTCCCAAAATGCATCTACACCAGTTCACCATTGGTCGCACAAAGCTTATTCGTCATTAGTGAAACGTTAACCAAACATCTGTTCTAACCGTTTTCACTCAAATTCATTTGCATTGTACATACACGATCTGTCACAAACATATTCCAACTGATTGCGAACTGAGTTATATTTAACCTCATACGTCAAAATCCTCAAAAACTTGTGGTAATTTTGTAGTATGAATAATATTTTTCCTGTATTAATATATTATGTTACGTTTGCTACCGTTTCGTTCACGATGTCACTCCAACAGCTTGTTCCCGCACATCTGATCCTTCTAAACTAACTGAAACAACGAGATTACTATTCCGGTGGCCCGTCGAGCGGAATCTTGTTGCAAGTCGAGGACCAAGTTTGGCGGGATGCGCACGGGCAACGGTTACCGCTGGATCATCACCGGTTTTTTCGACGCGTTCGATTGGGAAACTTAGGTCCTCGTTGTTGACTGACGAGACACTTCAAATATGTTTGTCGTCTGTAACGTCACATTACAGTGAAGAGCGTGAAAATGATAATAACATGATCATTCTTCCAGTTTTGGTCATGGCTTTGCATCGATTTATCACGAGATCAACTTAGGTTTAGATCTGATGAAAATGAAAATCTATTGCATTGATGTGCATTTTGTACGGCGTTGCCAGTTTATCAATTGAAGCGTTCCTATGAATGATAAAATCTGAACACCAAGAAATAAGACATGGATTTTTTAGTAAGAATGTATAGAAAGTTTGTTCCTGGAACGTACTACTGACAGCATGTAATTAAATTCTGAAATACAAATCCATTTAAATGGCGTATATATACACCCAACGATGATGTTAACATTTTAGAAATGAGAAAAACATCCGGTCTATTTGAAAGTAAAACGAATTTTGCTTAATTGGACATCATTACATATGATATTGAGGGTGCACAGAATTAAAATTTCAAATTTTTAAATAAAATCCCTAAATTTGTTATATAACAAACCGTTCCTGATTATCAACATGAATTTGCTAGTACTGCTTCCTGTTGCGATGTTGTTAACTGCACACGGACAACTCCAGTAGCAGCATCTTCTTTGAAGAGCAATCAATATTGTGAAGCGAATTCAGTTTAAGGTTTCGACTGTGAACTGTGAAATAAGTTTACAATCATAACATTGTTGATGTAACAAAGAACTATTGTGCTTCGCGATTGACTTTGAATTTCCTGTCACACAAATATTGACTTAAATCATTTTATACAAAAAGCATGCACCCAAAGCTTAGCATAACCCTATATATGGATTAGCGGATTCTGTATGGAATAGTATACTCGCGAACATGAGTATATCTGTCTTCGTGGACCTAATTTTTTCTATTGATCAATCATGTTCATGTCAGGTTGTTGGTAGAAACAGTTTCTCTGAATATTCTTACATTGGAATATTGGGGTGAATCTTCATTAGAACCGATTCTTAAGTAAATTTAGGTAAGAAGGAATTAGAAAGGGTGAAAGCTTAGGTGTCCGGAATGGGAATAGCCGTTAAACTCAGAAAATGAGGGAAACTAGTAGATTAAATTGTTGACATCGTATGCCCTACTGAGTGATAAAGCTGAAGTAGGTGAATAAGTAAGCCAGTCATCAAGCAAGCAATAAGCTTGACATCAAATTGATATTAGTTCAAAGCACGTAAATCTAATCATAGGCTCTTTCACTGATCCTAGTGAACGGCACAAAATCAGACGTGAGAGATGACTGACTAAATAAAGATAAGGTATACACACATACGCTGAACGAACACTTCACTATAGGTTCCTGGCTGTTTGAGTCATCAGATAGACACAAAAATAATATGTTCAAAGAGCCTTGAAACCGTCGTAGGTATTAAAAAATGTTATACTTCACACTGTTACATAATGTTCGAACAACTTACCACGATGTTTATTTGCAACTAGGCTTTCATGAATCTATCTCCGGACTGGCAGATGTGGGCAGATTTGTCTGTACGATTCATCGTAAATGAGACAGCAGCTTACGCTTTGGTCGACCAAACATTCGTTTAAATTAGAACTGAACTGTAATTGCATACCGATGAGTTTCCATATATTTCAAATCCCGGCATGCTAGTAGAAATATTCAATATATAGTCGATCGAGCATCAAGCAATATGAATGGCGTGTGTTTAATAGAATTGCCGTTTACTGTACATATTTGTGATATTGATTTATGCAGTCAATAGACGAGTTCAGTTAAGGAAGTATTTCTCGCTAACCCACAGATGGGCCAGCAGTGCATAGCAATATATCAATTGGCGACCGCTATGGACCCAAATGCAGACATCATTCGCGATCTTCATTAAAATAGACTACAGAAGTTTACTCGAACACACGCCAAGTGGTCCAGAGCAAATCACTACCTTTATAAACGTTTTGAAAACTACTCTAACGCGTTTCTCCGAAACTTCGCGTTAGAGTAGTAGTAGAGTAGGGGAAAGGTTTTAATAGAGACCATAAATGTAAGCACTGGTTTTAATATGGGTTGTTTGGATGTTGTTATTGGCCTTTGTCGGTCGATGTTGACCATATATGTACATTACATCGCATGAATTTCAT
Organism: Atriophallophorus winterbourni; assembly: GCA_013407085.1. Lineage (NCBI taxonomy): Eukaryota > Metazoa > Platyhelminthes > Trematoda > Plagiorchiida > Microphallidae > Atriophallophorus > Atriophallophorus winterbourni. The sequence goes on along the minus strand of JACCGJ010005216.1, from coordinate 23,126 downwards.
GTTTTGCAACTTTTTGAATGACTAAACAGTCCGATTCAGGAGAAACAATCTCTCCCACTGCGCTTGCAAGGATAGTCAGAACTCTGTTGTTTCGCATCAGTTGCACGCCGGCAGCGTGATCTGCGTTCAGTAGCCATAAGCTGTATTTGCTCCTACCCGGCTTGCAGTCGACGCTTTACAAAATGCCTCCAAAGTGAGCGGTGAAGAGCAAGTTCTTCCCAGCTTGCGTGGTCAATGTGAAGAGCTTTCATATCTATTTTTCAAACATCTTTGTACCGCAAATGCGGTCTGCCCGATGGTCCACTTCCTAATTGCAACTCACCGTAGAGTAGATCTTTCGGATTACGACCATTTTTTATTCTATAAACATGACCAAGCCACTGCAGGCGGCGATGAGGCAATGGGGTGAACTGGCTCTGTAGACCAGCTTTTGAGAGCACTTCAGCGTTAGTCACTCGGTCCATCCACGATATGTTCAAGATATGACGGATGCTCCGTAGATGGAAAGCATTCAGCTTCCGTTCGTGTCTTGCGTGGGCAGCCCAGGTTTCACCGCCGTATATTAAAGCATTTAGTACGCACGCGCTGTATACCATCATCTTTGTCTTTAGAGCCAGCTTGCTGTTACCCCAAACACGAGAGTTCAATCGAGACAAAATGACGGATGCTATGCCAATCCGCTTATCAATCTCCGTGTCGAAACACATGTTAAATGGAATAAACCCATAATCATGAAACAAAATATTCATTTGCCTGCTTTTCCGTCATTCACACCCCACGACCGATTTCGCGCTGTTTGCACTCATGAGGTAGGGACAGTAAGATCAGGATCCGCATGCGCTTGAAACAGTGGAGGAATGGTAAACACGTAGCGCTTGTATGTCACTGTTGAATAAGGCTCGTACTACGAACCTATTCAAAGCATATGTCGAAACACATGTTATATGGGTTAAACCCATAACCATGAAACAAAATATTCATTTGCATGCTTTCCCGTCATTCACACCCCACGATCGGTTTCGTGCTGTTTGCACTCATCAGGTAGGGACAGTAAAATCAGGATCCGCATGCGCTTGAGACAGTGGAAGAATGGTAAACAAGGAGCGCTTGTATGCCACTGTTGGATAAGGCTGGTACGACGAACCTGTTCAAAGCATATGTCGAAACACATGTTAAATGGGGTTAAACCCATAACCATGAAACAAAATATTCATGTGCATGCTTTTCCGTCATTCACACCCCACGACCGGTTTCGTGCTGTTTGCACTCATCAGGTAGGGACAGTAAGATCAGGATCCGCATGCGCTTGAAACAGTGGAGGAATGGTAAACAAGGAGCGCTTGTATGACACGATTGGATGAGGCTCGTACGACGAACCTATTCAAAGCATGTGTCGAAACACATGTTAAATAGTTTAAACCCATAATCATGAAGCAAAATATTCATTTGCATGCTTTTCCGTCATTCACACCCCACGACCGATTTCGCGCTGTTTGCACTCATGAGGTAGGGACAGTAAGATCAGGATCCGCATGCGCTTGAAACAGTGGAGAAATGGTAAACAAGTAGCGCTTGTATGTCACTGTTGAATAAGGCTCGTACGACGAACCTATTCAAAGCATGTGTCGAAACACATGTTATATGGGTTAAACCCATAACCATGAAACAAAATATTCATTTGCATGCTTTTCCGTCATTCACACCCCACGATCGGTTTCGTGCTGTTTGCACTTATCAGGTAGGGACAGTAAGATCAGAATCCGCATGCACTTGATACATTGGAGGAATGGTAAACAAGGAGCGCATGCGGATCCTGATCTGACTGTCCCTACCTGTCCGTGCAGACAGCACGGACCCGTCGTGGGGTGTGAATGACGGAAAAGCATGCAAATGAGTATTTTGTTTAATTGAGAAATGTTTTTTACCATTTATGTCTCATAAGACTATAACTGGAAATCAATGGAAAAAGTGGCAACACAGGACGATTGTACCGAATTTGTTCCACTTATATATTTTCCGTAATATATAAACAACTAAAAATACTTTCTAGCCCCATAAAAGGAGAGCTGTTTCATCACAAAAATGCAGGAGAAAAAAATTATTTTAATATAAATCATAATTCAGGTAGTTAATGGTTAGAAAGCCAATGTAAAACTGGTTTCAAAATTTGAACTTTTTGTGACCAGTGCAATACAAAACTGTGTTTCACAACCTTATTTCTGCCAAATTCACTTCAACGATTATGACTATATGATCATTTTCAAAATTTACCTTGTATAAATCTTGGAAAACATTGTATAAAAAACAACGGCTTGAGCCAGGCTAATAACTAAATCATTTTTGTCTGATGACACCATTTTAGGCCACACATTTATTTTACTTTTAGCTGTTATTCATTATGCTTACGTGAAATTTAAAAATGATTTTTTTTATTTAATTCGTGAAGTTTTAACAACAATAAATCGACTAGTAGTTTATTCAGTTTTATATCATTAAAACACATCCCACAAACAGTTGTTTCTCAAATGTTCTCGGTGATAAATATCTTATTATACTCAAACTAATCGTGAAATAGCCCCTTATGTATTCTAAATACTATGCTTATATTATAGACTTCAAGGAATACATGCTAACGACACTTATTGATTGGTCATTATTATTCTACTCGAGATTGGTCAAATTAATCAAATGAACTTGTCCAATCAATAAAATACAAAATGACGCAACGTCATTCGTTATTTTTATTACAGCGCAGTGCAAACAACTCGGAACATAGATGTAGAGTTGCAACCGGGCTGCTTTCCAATTTTCCGATTTGAAATCCTTCAGGGCCAAATCTAATTTCTGTGTTGCGTACAAGTTAGTCCTCTGATTTACAGCTGAGTGAACAAAAAATTTCGGAGACATTACAGTGGAATGTATGTTGTGAAACTAGCCAGTTTATTAATTATCTGATCACATGTATCAATCCACAATTGATATGTTTGTAAGTTAAATGATGTCATTTTAGCCTACCTAGGGCTATTCCCATTTCCCGAGGGCAACATAACCCTATGTGTAGTGTTGCAATGGAGTAGGTACAGAGGTTGCGAGCACACTCTGCAATTAACCAGAAATCAATTTTTTGGTTTTGCATTTGAACACCGTGATTACTTGTAAGAATCTTACGTGACAGTGGCTAGACAGCATAAAATAATTTAATAGTTATATGTTGTTTCAATGCTTAATTAACCATATTAATTCTATGTATTTGAGACCGATCGCGAATACACTATGCATTAATGCATTTCAAGGAAATGCTTCTTTAGGCTGTGTGACCGACTGTATCTACAAAATCCAGTGCAATGTTCGCCCAGAATTACACATTTGGCAAACGTCTAGGGAACCTTGCACAAGGTTAAACGAACATGGAAAACGAATAGGAAAAAGACCCATAATTCCAGTGAAGATCATTAATTAATTCAGGATTCTTCCCTAGAAGAACACGTGCTAGGCTTGGGTTACTGTGTGAATGTTGATAAAGTGGAGGTGATAAGACGGGGTGTGAAACACTATTAAGAAAGAATTCATGCTGAGGAAGTTGAAATACAGAGGCTGGAGATAATGCGGTGAACAAGGAAGATGAAGTCGATATCTCAAAATCTGGCGTGGGGTTCTGCGCCAAGTGAAGAAAAACGTAAGACACACAGCTGAGGCAAGCAGGCTTTTCGATAAGTGAACATTGTTCATACACGCACCGACAAATAAATTAAGTCATTATACAGCGTGCATCCTTTAACGATTAACGTGCACACGGATTGCGCAAGAAGTCGGTCAGCAGAGGTTGTTATCACCTACACACCCCAAATTTAAAATAATTAAGGGGTTTGACATATGAGGTGTGCGTCAATTTACCATGAAATCGCTTGTCTACCATCGGTAAATTAGGGTTGGTCGGTTGAATGAAATTTAAACCTGAAACTATTTAGAAGAGACAACCTTAGTCTACAATGAATCGGTGTCAGAAGCGATACCTTTTCAAAAATAGAATCCTAATGTTATTTTCAATTAGCAGCATGAACAAAATCAAGTAATCGAGCTTTGTGATTGACACATTTGTGGATTTGACAAATTGATCGCTGAAATTTCAATCGATGTTGCACACCCATTGCATGATCTCATACAGCTTGCCGCTTATTCTCTTACATTCATGATCAATATCTGGTCTGTCGTTCGAATACCAAAAATCTTTTGGTTTCTAACTTTCCTTACCTCTCGTTCTGACCGATTAATCATTCAAAGAATGTTGTTAATTTTTATACGCCATTGAGGTTTAAAATATTGCTCAAACAATCCAAACGGGATTTTGTATATGCTAAGTTTAATATTAATTTGTATCTTCAAATTCGGGTACATGGCTGAGAATATTATCTCTCATGAATCCTGCTAGAATTAAATGCCTCTTCACATTACAGTTATTTATGAAACCGCATTATTGCAGCATATAGTGATATAAACGGTGAAGGTAGATCACACCCTGAATGTGCCATCCCAATAAAATAAACAAAACAACTGCTACTGGAAATATATTCTGACAACGTGTCGATGCGGAAAGTCATGAAAGATATGACACTCAAGATACAGAAAAATGAGATGCTCAGCTTCGGCAATAATGTTTATTATAAATATCGATTGTGGCCTGATAACCTGACATGGCGTTCTTTGGAAAAAGATGTTGGATTATGGATTAATGAAAACTTGAATAGCACGCTGCACTGACAGTATATATCGACAGACCAACGTATTGTTAGGTATGTATCGGAGATTATTTAGATGATTTTCGCTGATAACGTTTTCAAGGATGACTGAGTTCTACCACCACCTTACGATGGAGTATGCGGTTGAGGTGAGAAATTCGTTGGTGTGAAAATTTATTGATCTCTTTGATAAATTCAATCAGAAAGCAATAAAGTAAGTGATCGGTCTTCGCAATGATCCGTAAACCGTGGTGTTATAAAGTATTGACGTTTTACCATAAATTCTCGATTACTTGATTCCTTGTCCTAATTTGAAAGAGCGTAATAATAATAGAATACTCGCCGGGAATGTTGTTCTTGCGTAAATAGATCGGTACGTATGTTCCAGAGGACCTATCAAATGAAAAAACCGTATAAATGTAATTCGAGCTTGTTGAACACAAATATTACAAGAGAGAAGAAAGATTTCGCACGCTTGGTTAGCAAATAGTAATAATATGCTTCAATTAAATTAAAAGAAACCATAGTAAAATCTTTCTCAGGCTGATAATATTTTGACTAATATTTTTCTTATGAGTAGTCATAAAGTTACAGTTCAGTTCAGTTCAGTTCAGTTTGCACATGAGTGTATGTGGCTAACGAGCCAATCGAGCATCCAGATTTATTTCGGTGGTATGCCACAGAAGAGCGTCCACCACTCCACACAATATCTTCACAAATATCTGTTGGTATGAGAGTAATCTGGAATGCAAAAGAAAACTCCCCTCACCAATAGGTGAAGAGAAACATTAGTGCGTTACAAAGGCAACATGAGGATCATACCAACTATTTTTTGACGAATAAAAATCGGGGAATAATAAAGGCCACACAGAGTCTAGTCAATTCTTGCTACGCTTTCGCTAAAGAAGAACATACGAACATTGGAAATGACATGTCGCTTTGCCAGTTTCAATGGGTGTCCTCGAGTACCCACACTTGGCGCCAGAGAGTACAATTCACTGGGATGAATAGTACTCACACCTGAGATGATTTTAAAGGTTTTAATCAAGTCCACACGTAGCCTCCTCCTTTTTAGTGAGAAGAGCTCTAGACTCAGCAATTACTCCTCATACGACTTACCTGATTGTACTACAATCATACAAGTATCTAGAGGTTGAACACCTTCCAGCTTGGCAATATCTTTTTCCAAATAAGGTGACCATACTTGACCGCAATACTCGAGATGTGGTCACACGACCGCTTTGTATAATGGTGTGAGAACCACTGGGGACTTGCAGGATAAAACTGGCCGAAGGCGAAAAAGCTCTCTCCTAGCGCGTTGTGCAGCAGCTGCGCGTTGATCAGCCCATTTAAAGTCCCTTGAAACTTCTATACATAAGTTACGAACTTTCAGCACCCCATTCGTCTCAAGTATACCATCTGGTCCAGCAACCTCTAGCTTCTTAAAGACTTTATACAAGAGATAGCTTTTACTGAAGTTAACTGGTAGATCCCATGTAGCAGATCACTTGATGACCTTTTCTATATCCTCAAGAAGATCCTGTTCATACAGTGATCCGATAATCTTGACATCATCTGTAAAAATATAGCAGATACACTAAGGCGACGCTGCTAAATCTTCTATGAAAATAAGGAAAAGTAGCGGTTGAATTACGGAACCCTGTGGGACTCCAATACCAACATTTACTTCCGACAAATAAATATTGCATATCCTGACACGAAAGAATCTATTGCTTAAGAAGCCTATTATCCATTTCTTCAGAAGACCATCGATACCCATATAAATAAGTTTGTCAGCAAGCAATCTGTGCAATAACGAATCAAAGGCCTTGCAAATTCCTAGTAAAAAACTTCAACTTGTTGGTTTTTATCTGGCCTCATGGTGACTTCGTTAAGAAAACATAGGAGGTTTGTTACGCACGACTTCTGTTTAAGAAAGCCGTGCTGAGTAGAGTTCAGCAACGAGTAATCAACTAAAGGGCAAAAGATCCTATCCCTAATAAGTTTCTTCAGGATTTTGCATTGGATGCTAGTAAGACTTACAGGTCTGTACTTACAAACTGAGGATCGACTGCCACCTATATGTATCGAGATCACATTAGCCAGCTTTCAAATACTCGGAATATATCCATGTTGCACTGATGCGTTAACAATAAGACCCACAGGATCTGCTAGTATTGGAGCCAAGTACTTCATAATTTAAGGGTAAATGTCGTCTGTGCAAGCAGATTTATGGGGGTTAGTTGCTGCAAAAGCAAGTTTAACGTCATAATAAGTGAAAAATAACTCCTAAAGTGGAGTAACGATATCAGGCCTTTTGATGACTGGAATGCAAGGCAAATCTATTCGGCGATCAAACCTCTGAACAGATTAAAAATGTTTGAGGAATGCCGAAGCCTTTTCTGAATCTGAAAATATTTGCTGTCCGTTTTCATGCTGAAGGTTGCTAATTCAATCGCGCGTTTTGCCTTTGGATTGGGCATAACTATGACAACGCTTTGGGCACCGCTTTATATTGCGTGCCAACCGTGATTCAAACACACTTTTTGCGTTGGAGTCCCACAGCCCTATTTCTGACCATTTTATACCTTGTCCAGGACCGTTGTGTATGAGAAGCTTTGTAAGTTTTCCGTTCACGGTCCCCCATTGTAATAACTCGTCGCATCGCAGGAATCCACCACTGTGGCTTGTTGCGTTGCTTGACGTGTACTAACGGTGCAAAACTATCTTGCATGGTAGACAGACAGTGCTGTATAAGCTGCCAGTTTGTTGATATATCATCATCTACATATTGAGAAAGATCTTTTTAGCTTCCTCTGAGACGACTTCTCAGTCTACGCGATAGAAATTGCGCCTCAGTTTAGGAGGAGGTTTTTTCATACCTGAGTACTAGCTGGAATCTGATCACAATGTGATCACCTTTTCCTAGTAGAGAGAGACAAACTACATGGCGAACCATTTATTCGCTTGAAGAGATAACGAGATCCATGATCAGAGTTAAGCAGCCCTGGCGGAATCTTACGGGCTAATTGGCATGTTGAATTATGGCATGCATATGAGTCTATTCGATGAAGTCCTCAGACATCTTATCTGATGAACAGCACTTGTTCAGCCAAGATTTATGTGGTAGGTTAAAATTGCCAACTATAAGAACCTGGGACCCAAGCGTGTGCAGCAAACTGAGATTGCCAAGCACATTTTGCAAGTCCTGAGTTCCTGCTTGGAAGCTCATATAAGCGCATGCTATTACCATTGATTGCTTGTAAGATTGAACGATACATAAGCTAAGTTGGACGTTGTGCGTGCTAAGCCTAAAGCTCGATTCTGAAGTTCGAAGACCCAGTCTGAGAAAGATAGCAACGCCACCCCCGTTTATTTTATCTTGTCTATCACATCTGACCACAGAATAACTGCTACAAATTGTGTCATGAAAATGATCAGTTGCAGATAGCCAGGTTTCGGACAGTGCTATTGCATGCGGTCGTAACTAATACGCTAGAATGGAGAGTTCAAACCACTAATTTCGCATACTACATGAATTTCCGTATATCACTGTGGCGGCGGTTTCTCGCGATATATTCTCACTTAGTCCAGCTTGATCCTCGGGCGTGATACCCGAGGATTCACCACGTTGTTTGGTGTGCTGCTTCAGAGAGTCAATTTGCCTTGCGCTGCCTGAAGTTCTGCTGTACAGAGAACGTCGCTAAACACGAGCTGCGAAATTTCAGGGACAATACGGTGATTATCGTTTTCATCCCCAGATCCGTCCGTGATTTCAATACATGACAAAGAGCCATTCTTTTCTGAAGAACAGCGCATTCTGTTATAAATTACATCATGACATGAATTCTTTGACCTTTCGGATTCCTTCTTGACGTCAGGCACGACAATATGTTTCCCTTTGTTTGTTTTATTTAAATTCATGTAACTTGCATAGAACTAGTCACGCTCAGATTGCAAAAGAAATTCAAATAAAGTGGTCTTGGAGAGTGGATTAACTAACTTTTGGCACCCTTCCACACCCCAACACGATGAACACGCTCAAATGGCGTATCTGGGCGCATACCAACCTTGGGGAGCAGATTTTTCATACAACTCCGGTCGAGTAACTTACGCGTGTTGGCTTCGCGTATATGGTGTCCATCCTTATTAAGCACCAGGATGTTACGAGATGTATCTCGTATTCTCTGTCGAGCCGATTCAAGCTGCTCCAGATCCTTGGATAACTTATTGAGACTCGAAACAACAGTAGCAAGTAAATTTGACTGAGCGTCAACTTGTCTTGTGTTCATCTCTTTACGACCTGTTTGTGCCTTGTGTCCACTTTTACGTGTCTTCCAAGGCTTAGAAGACGGGGTCTGTGATGTGACATTTGGCTTAGCCGCTTGATCCGGTGCCTTAAACATTTTAGTCCTCTTGCGTGACTTTGTAGACGTGGGATTTTTACTCACCGTATTTTCATTGGAGTTCGTTATGTGTACCACGGGGCTAGCAGTGATACTCTCACGTACAACTTCAGCAAAATATCTATCCACAATAAACGTAGAAGCTGTGCCGTATTGCCGAGAACGAGCATTTTTAGCCCTTATGAAAAATGCTTTATTAGCTGCCCATCGGCACTCACGACATACATTTGAGCCAACGGTGAGTAACATAAACATTATAGTGCTCAGGATGTATCCCTGAACACTTCGGATGTGCCCATCTCTTGCAAGTATTACACTCAATACCATTTAATACCTTTCTGCAAGAAGATTTTTTAGGAACTTGTTGACAATCATAATGAAAAATATTTGAATAGTGAGTAAAGCAAATAAAGTTCACAGACGAAATAGACTGCGCGTTATGATGTGTATAACGCGACAAAATGATTACCATTTTACAGCAAAATCTGAGAAAAGCTATCTGGAAATGGATTGTTAACAAAAGCGTGGGAAAATACAACCAAGTTGAACGTCCCGCGTTTCAAAGTTTTTATGATTTCATGAAAATTGTGATTTTGGTGTTAAGTGAAGATGTTTTCACCGCATAAACTCAAACGTTAATATTTTATTGTTTTTTTACTTAATTGATAATCTTAATTTTTTGATATTTTCAATTTTATCTAGTTGCTGTAAACGGCATAATGATTTCCTAATCTTATGGATGAATTCTAAGTTTAATTTTGTGTATAATCTGGACCATTGGATTTTCTTTTGGGTTGTATCAGATGAGTTCATTTGCGGGTTTAATATTTTGTTTTTCCTTGGTCTCTTTCGGACGATATTGTAAGCGCATGCAGACCCCATTCTTTCATGAAACTATACAGCGCTTTTCAGGAGGAACCACACATTTTGCAGAACGCACACAATTTCTCATAGATTTTTTACATTTTCATTTATTGATTTATTCATAAATTATATGCGGGTAAAAAGCTATGCTTTACAAAACCCAAAAAAAGTACATCTGTTCGGATGGTAAAAATACAATAATATTGTTAGAGACTATTGTCAAACGTGAAAAACGTAATTGTCCATCTGGACATCTAGTGATTCTTTGAAAACGTCAATCGTTCCAGATAATACAATGAGAGTTGGTTAACTGTTCCACAATTACACATTACTAATGGAAAATGCATATTAGCGGCAGTTCAACCTGCTATGCTGTTGGCATAGTTTAGATTGATGATCACGCAGATGTGTTATGGTGAAAATGAAACAAACGACTGCAAGAATGCTTTGTTTGATTAAGCAATGTCCAAATAAATATTATTGCTCATCATTCCCGTCTGTATTGAGCAGAATGCAAATTTATTATTTTAGGTCTCATTTCGTATGGATAATTAGAAAGTCCCAGGACGAGTTCTGTCGCTCTGCGCTGTGGAGTTAAACATCTGCTAAGTATCCTTTTGCAACCAAGGATCTCATGCTTATAGGGTATATTTGATATGAGGACGGATTTAGTTTGAAATCAATTTGCAGACAATGTTGGGATTCAGCGAACTAGGCACTCTCCCATAGAGATCCAAGTTGCTTTCAGGTTTGCTGGAAGCTAGTCTACATTGCATTGAGTTTCCTATGTCTGATTGGATAATCACGCCTAATTCCTTTTCAAAGGAGGCGGGTTCAATATCAGTACGACCTAGATAATATTCTTTGTTCAACTTGCTATTGAGCGACAATAGACTGCATGTCGAATCATTAAGTTCCATTTCGTAATCTACGGACGTAGTGTAAATCATATCGAGATCCCGTTTAAGGTTCTGCTTGTCAGCTGTGGAGTTTATCTCGCGCCAAAGCTTTGCGTCATCAGCAAAAATAAACACCGACGACTGCACCGCGGTAGGCATGTCGTTTATATATATTAAAAACAAAAGCGCTCCGTGTACTGATACTTGTGGGACAACACGGGCAACTTTAGCCGACTTATAGTACAGTTTTGACTCTCACGTAAATCTCACTGTATATTACCTCGACTGTTCGGTGCCATTTTTACACTTTCTGTCGAATCTACGTTCGGAAACAGAAAAAACAGTATCTGCTGTTTTGATGCTTAAAGTTGAATCTGCTTACGTTCCCTATCTCTTAAAAGTTGTATTTCGTTCATTGCGAAAGTATTTTTTGCATATTTTTTCCATACCCTTAGTTTATTAGTGGCTAAGTTATGAAGATATGACATTGAGATTACCATCACAAAGAAAACCACAGAGTCACTTCAAATACTGCGAGGTTAGCAGACTATTATTTTGGACAAGTTTAAACATTTCTGCGCTCAAATTGTCATGAATATTCGATATGTATCTAAGCGGAATATTTTCATGCACAACACTGTTCAATTTTCCGTAAAAGCGTGTGGCACAGTTGCGAATAGTGACGAACGATGGGGTTTAATTGTAATCAGAATACTACCCTTATTTAAAACACAACGGATGAATGTTATGTTTGAGTGTGCTGCTGGCCCAGCTGTGAGCTAAAGAGAACCACAACCGTAAAATAACCGGTCTACTGACTGAATGAATATCAGAATGTCTGAACGGTGAGATAACATTATGCACCCACGACCTATGATGATTGATGTTCAATCAATATTGCATTCACTAACACATGAAAACATTGTAAAAGACACCTGGATTCCGGGTATAGAAAGATTCGCACATGTAATGTTTCAACGATAACGTTTTCTTGAAAAATATACTAAGGAGAACATTAGTAAGTTTTGAACGATGTGCAATACGTCAAGTTTGGTCAAATCGAACCATCGCAGCAAGGATATTCACAAGACAAACCAGATGGAAGTGACAAATTTAGAGAAATTTTCGAGTTATTAGGGGCGATTAATAGATTTGCACCATGTTGTCATCATATATCAAAAAAACCTATTCTATGGTGAGATAAAATCATCAAATTACTCACTAGGAAGACCTCACTTGCGGTATAAAAACGTTTGAATGCTTTACATTTTTCTCTACGTGTTTTGAAAAATTTGTTCTTGATGGCTCACTTCGAAAGCATTGTTTAAGGCGTTATCTGCATGCAAACGAAGAGCAGCTACTGCTATGAACTCCTAAACGCTTATCACCTCGTCAATGTGCAACTGTCACCAATCGTAATGAGCGCAGCGGAAGAGATAGATCCTCCTTGTCTGGAAGATTTTGACATATAAAACATATTGAAACACAAAGCCGTCATACGAATTTGATGTGAATCTGTGGTTGATATCGGATGTAGGCGACCAAAAGCAACTCAATACATTGAAATATAAAATTTTAGTAGAAACTAAAGTCTATGGTAACATAATTTCAGTCAACCGAACTAGTCTATTTCATAAAGTTTACTCCTAGTTTACCGCTTGGGCAGTCACCCGCTTGAATGGAGTACATCACAAAAAGATCTCGGAATCTTGGTGTCTGGCAGAACAGCCTACAGTGCGAAGCCGTCTACAAGCGTGCGTGCAGTTTGCTAGGTTTACTGAAAAGCATTTTTGGACGTTTTCCACCACACTCACTCGCGAAATTACTAAACACTTACATACATCCTGTCGTTGATTACGCTGTACAAGCTTGGACGCCATGGATGGAAAAAACATCTCTCTACTCGAACAAATTTATCACAGGGCAACGAAAACGGTTACCGGATTGAATAATTTACCCTTAGTGCAGCGACTGACCAGACTTGGACTGTGCACCCTTGAGCGCAGACGTACCTTACACGACCTCACTCTGACATATCGAATCATCTACGCGAAATCCCACCCTCTAAAACACCTCTTCAAGTTTCGTTTCATTGTCCCCACACGCAGCCACCCTTTGACCTTTCAAATCCCACACTCACGATTGAATTGTCGTCGTCACTTCTTCGCTGTTCGTGTATGCTTCTTGTGGAATAGCTTGCCGACAGATATTGTTACCTCAGCGAACGAGCACATCTTTAAACAAAGGTTACGAAACCTTATTTTGAGAACTACTGCGTTAGCCCCTACTTATTGATGTCTATATTATTTTAACGAACTGAACTACCGTCCATCCAAAGATTCTTTTCCCTTAGTCTGTGTTGCCATTGAGGATTTTTTGCTCCACTTATGAAGAACATGAATATGATCATACAAGTAACGATTTTTTTTAATTTTTTTATTGTATATCCTATGGTAATGTACAGAAATGTGCTTTTTTAACCATAAACCTTGAATCTTGAATCTTGAATCTATTCGCTTTCGTTCGTGTAACATCTTACAATCCCGATGAGAATGCCGATGTCGGTTGATTCCCCAAAACGATTATTCATAGCAGAAATCGTAGGCTTAAAGTTGATGATTCTCTCTCTCAACGTTTCTTAATGGGGTACTTACGATCAGAATGACATTCTGAAACATTAAAATCAATTGATAAACCTGCAATAATACTTCTGATTTTTGAATATTTTTACCAGATTTTTTGTTATCTTGAATTAATTGCGGTCTGCACTGGATGTTGCAATCAGATCAACAGATGCTTACAAGTAATACTTTCCTTTGCACTTATCTACTGCTTTCACGCTCACTGAACATAATCTTACGTTCTGAACCTGATGAAGACAAACAGCCAGAAACCGGCAGTGATTTGTACTGCGAAGATGTAAAAAACACATCATTTTTGTCATCCATGAGCGCCTTGAGTGCTTGACCACGAATCAATATGTGATTCTGTGTTTGAACATACTTGATCGTTGTACGAACCCTATGCAAAAGTGACATTCAAGTATTACCTGGATTACCATTTATCCACTGTTTCCACGCTCGCTAAACCTAATTTTCCTCTCTCCAGATGATGACGGAAAACAGCCGGAAACCGGTAGTAGGGTGTAAGTGCGATGATGTGAGAAACACTTTACTATGAGCGAAGTACGTTTGCCAAATTTCTTACTTTGACCACACACAACTAAATCAAAATTGTAAAAGGAACATAATCACAAAACGAAAAGGAATGTGAGCCTATTGGACACGTATTCATCGAGTCAAGCCAACAGATGGAAGGTAGACAGGGAGAAATAATGTCATATGTGCTTTTAGTAAATCAGACAAAATTGTTTTTGAGTCGAAAACAGCAAAAGTATCGAACTAATGTTGGATGCAGAAAATCATATGTGAAAAGAAGCCAAATATGTTGATCGTGTGGTTGTTCGATGGTATCATGAGGTGATCTTATGGTGGTTGTAACTGTATAAACAATGGACAGACAAATTTGGCAAACTCTTCTAATCATTACAATACATCAACATAGCTCTTAGGAGAAACACGTTTGAGACGGCTCACACTCACTGCACGTACACAGGAACACACAACTGGTTATTCACTGTTTGCAATATTGTGTGTTAATATCAACAAACCTTGAATCACTGATAAAGCGGTAGATGAAAATTTAGATTTAGAAGTGATTGCAGATAACATGGGTAAATCTAACACTTGGAAGACCAATTCACACATTGGATCTGATTTCGAACGATGAAAACAATAAAAAATAAACAGTTAATTTGTATGGCTGCTTCTTAGTTACTCCATAACCCATTTCTGACTGTAAACGTTCATCAGGCGTGGATAGTAATATTGGGTACAGTAAATCTTGAAAAAGTGCTAAAGCCATATACTATATTACAGCTAATAATACTAACTATTTGACACCTAGCATTTGAGTGATTTATCTACACAGTATATCCAAATGGAATGAAAGAATTATGTAGTGGCTAGTTTGAATATATAACGCGCTAAAAATATCGATCCAATTGCATGAGTTTAAATAAAGTGAAGCGTTCGTTTCATAGTATGATAAAACACAGAAAAAGGCGACTAAGCTTTAGCAAATTAACTATTGCATGCAGGCTACCATTTTGACCGCTAGGACGTCAATGTACTGCAGTGAAAGTAGAAAACACGATGGTTAGTAGACACGCACTCAGCAATTTATTGAGGTAAAAATCTCTACCGTATGACATTCAGTGCAATAACGAATGAACAATTATTTAAAGTACATTTTTATTGATATTTAGTAGAAGGTTTTCATCCTATTCACATATTGTCAGACTTTTACTCATGCTCTGTGAGCCACATTGTTATGAGTAAATTGGTCAAACGATGGGCTTTGTATCTACATGACCGGAGAGCCTTTGGATTTCATTAGGTGTTTTCGGGTAAGATGAATTTGAGGTGGTCCATAAAGAGATATTCCATATTCTGACTATCGACCTTGATCTGATAATACATGTTCGCTGTAGGCTAACCGAATCCCAAACACATAAAAATAATTTATTATTTTTATAAAATTATCTTTAAAATATTTCGCATTTGTGGATGAATATAAAACGTGTCATGTTTTTATGCAAATTGCAATTTCATTGATGGAGCCGATCAGTTAGTCGTGCCAGTCGACCTTTGATGTCACTGATAAAGTCACTCACGACTCTCTGAAACCAGTCCAGATCATTTCCTATTTTATTAATTTGGTTCTTAACACCTTTGAGTTTCTTTTGAATACGATTTGACATCCGGGATTTTTTCTCGATTTTATTTGTATGTCGTGGGCTTATCAACCTTTTTTTCCGTTCATTGGTTTTCTGTTTTTGTTCCACGATGGAGTCCTGTATGTTCGCTACTTTTGGATCTGAAATGCATGGTAACGTATCAAAAGTGCTCATCCAAACAATCGCAATATTGCATCATTGTTACTAATTTCGTCATCCTGTATTCAAGCAAAACTAAGTTCATTTTGAAATCATTGTTAATCACATTGGTGCTGTCAAGTCGATTTAACTAATAAGAAAAAGTACCATTTCGTGGACTGCATTGGAACACAATGGAATAATAGCATATTATTACACCGTTAATTTCGCAATAGTGTGATGTCGTGTAATCTTGTGATGCTCATGCACCATACTTTCAACTTCTTACTTAGTTAAACTTCAAAATCCAACCCAATAACATATAGAAAACTCTTTAGGAAGCATTATTCTCGTGGTTGGGTGATCAACTGTAAGATCGCCAGGCCCGAGTTAATGTAAACGGAGCGTTATCTCAAATGTTCAAAATCGCCAGCCATGTCGAACAAGGATTCATGCTAGGCCCACTCCTCTTTCATTTATACATGAAAGATTATCGCCTCCAAAATAATCTGTTTGCGGATGATATGTAAATTTGGAAGCAAATCAGTTCTGCAAATGATTGTAAGAAACTGCGAAGGGATTAGGACAACGAGTTAAGTTGTGCGGCCATGAATGATATGATATTCAACATACGGAAAAGTAAGATGCGACACGTTGACATTCGTTTTACTTGGACATATCGATTGATAACTAAAAACTGGACACGGAGCTCGCTGCATAAATATCTTTGAGTATGGATTATTGGGAATCTGAAGAACAAGGTGTACTCCCAGAATATATATCAACAGGCAAACAGATTTTTTGGAAGATTCTAGTAACGTTACCAAAGTTAATGAACGTCTACATTCGCACCACGATAGATTATGCAGTAGATTTCTGGGCAATTTAGTACTTTGTTCATGATTATCGGTTTAAACCCTTATAACATGTGTTCGGGCACACGTGAGTGAACAAATGGGTCTGTTTTACAACGGACGGATTAGCAAAGGCAACATCCACAGTGTACCGCAAAATCACTCACTACAACATGCCATTTGGTAACTGCTAATGATTTCAGAATCTTCTACTTCGTGTTCCATGGAGCGACCGACCGACAAATAACACCTCTGAAAAGAAAGGAAGCACGGTGCTATTTTGAATGTGTTAGGCTGAACTCAGAACCTATAAAATATTAAAAGAAATATATTGTGGTGCTCACATCCGCCGTAGTTATACACAAAAACCAGATTCTGGATATTTGTTTTCATCAAGTGAAGACAGTAAGAGCAGGTTCAGTGAAATATTTCAATTCTGCATAATGTCAAAATAAATATAATGAATTTGAACATGAGGATTTCGTGATTCTTATTCTGGAAACTTGGTTAATTATTCTCGAGACATTGCATTTAAGAAATCTTTAATACTCGGGGCAATCGTTATAAGCATCTTTTGAATGGAAAATAAATCCATGACGCGTTTATCTTCAAAATAGCGTGCATATCCTGGTTTTACTGTCTCTGCCTGAATAGTAAAAACAGCACGATACATGTCGTGTTGTGTGTGCGTGTGATGAAAATTAATGCCAACTTGGATCTTTGTTCAAAACGATGGTTTCAACCCCATCTGCACGTTAGCAAGCTCTTCGTTTTGAACATGTTGATCGGACTGAATGTTTCTAACAGTGGATTGAAATCGCAAATTATTTACCATTTTCCACTGTTTCGAGACATGCGGATCTCGATAGTACTGTCGCTACCTGATGATTGCAGATGACAAGACATATTTTGTGATGAGAATGCGTGCAAATGGATCTACATTCACATAGATTGTTTATTTCCTATTAGAATTGTTAGCCTGGAAGGTTCCACTCAACAGACATTGGAAAACGTGCACCATCCAGCACAAGTGTAGAACAGTAAACCCTAAAGATCCGGCATACGCAACCGTGAACCCACAAGCTATTGACTGAGAAGCAATGAAACGGAATAGTTGAGCTAATTATAAAACAGATGTAGAAGAATAACGCAAGTAGCTATTTAACCATGCCGAATTTATCAAGGTCGGTGAAACAAGCACGAATTGGTTAACTTGAAGAAATTTCTTTCAGGTGTTTTTCATCAAGCTATACAATCCCCTTAGCTGTTAGCAAGATGTTCTGCCGAATTTCGAAACACTATGCGTATTAAAACACGCATGTTGTGAATGCATGGATGATATAAAAGAAACGGGCACAAAATACCTCTATTAGATTTCACTAGACAACATGTGTTCGCAAACTTGGCTACTTATGGCACCAAACGGAAGCATTCTGACCCAACAGTTGCACCATCCAAATCCTCATTTGATGTAATCAGGTACAATTATTAACAACATTGGACCACGAAAGGCGAATCTAAACACGCAGGATACAAGTGAAATGTGTACGCCGTTCAACACATATTTGCAAGATGTGTAACTTGTATCTTCATCCAGATTGTATAAAGGCATTCCATACTGGCTCTAGGTGACATAAGAGCAGTTATTTGTTTTTATTATGCTATAAACACATAAAGTATTTCATCACTCCCGAGTGGCCACGAAAGTTGACAAGCAATATTTTTATTTTATTCAAGAAACATTTTTGAGCGCTTTTGTGTTTAACCAAATCCGGAAAAGTAATTTAAACCAAAAACTGCAAAAATACTATACACAATTATTATGGGCGGAAATGAGTTAATTAGACTAGGTTTAGTAAATTCTGGTAGGCACCCACCAGATCTAGATTGAGGTAGATTAAAGATATCCAACTATGCTGGGTATGAAAAGATCACTTATGTAATTCAAAGTAATTTATATGCAACATCCAATTGCTCAAAATATTCACGTACCTCCTTTGTGTATGTAAACCGATGGCACGAAACGCTGTGACGGCATTGCAACTCGCATTGCAAAATTGCATTGTTCAGGTTGGAATCCGTTTGCGGAGGGTGGTTGTCGTTCTTGGTGACCTTCCACTGGAAGCTGTCACACATGCTCATACGCGAACGAAGAAGACTCAGGGCGAAACAATCCGAAGATTGTTCTGTTTGGTCAGTTCCTCCCACCGAGAGAATACCGTGTATCAAACTGAGCAAAACCAATAGTGACATTTTCGCATACACAGTGATTGTGATTTTAGCAGTGTTGAATACTTATATACTGAACTATGCGATTGTGTGATGAAATCTTATTGGTTGGACAGCAAGTTAGTTCAAATAATTTGAATTTCCGAGAAATTTGAATGGTCAAAATTTAGGTTCATCAGAAACATTTACCAGCACTGGACATCCTCTCGAAATGACTCAGTCGTTCGCCTAATCTGGAGATTTTGAATAACGTATTGATTTTCGACAGGCACCAATTTTGATTCTAATGACTTCTCACAAACACTCAACGTTGAAATGTTAAGAGAATATTACTGAGAGGATTACCCCAAAACGCCTTGCTAACATTTAATAAAATGAGATCAAACAGAAATTCGGTATGCCCACGAGTAGAAACGCATATTATAAGCTTGATTTCGCCGCACAAAAACGAAATGCTTGGGGTGCTTTACAAAATGCTGGCGAATGTATCAATACATCTTGATCTGATTTGTCCATCAAATCAATCTCTGCTCTGTAGATAGCATGTGCATTTTTTCAGCAACCTGAGTTTAGTGGGATCAATCCAATAAAACGTAACTTAAACGATATCTTTTAGTACAAACTTACTTCATGTGACAGAGCATCTCCGTCAGAAGTGACAAGTTCCCGGAAATCTGCGATAAGTTGAGGTTTAAATTGAATCTATTTTTGAAAAAGCTTTACACGAAGAACCACGGTATTCAATAACAGAATCACAAACTGATTGTGAAAGTGAATGCGCAAAGAGACTTCTAAATAGCCAATTTATTGTGCTGCTAACAGCCTAAAGTATTCATTATTCAAGGATTCATGGTTAAACCTTATTACTTTACAACACCACAGGATTACGGCATGAATTAAAATGTGAGAAATATAATAGTTTAAAAGGAAAAGAGAATATAAAATGTTAGGTACACAAATGGTATCTATTTGCATGTGTAAATCTGATTTTGCTGTAAACTTCGCTAAGCAAGGAGAGTCCACCACATATTGGATAAGAAAATTCCAAAGACACAACCCACGTACGGTGAAAAAATGCGCTGACAATCAAGACGGGGACTTAAGACATAAAGAAATGAGGTATTTCCGCGTGTCACTATCTCTTCACACATTAAGCAAGTGATTCTGTGGATTTTCTTCGTTAGACACAATTCTATAGGTCAAATTTATATCGCGTCATATCCTCCTTTGGGTAAAGTCGCATGGATCCAGACGTCGCAACCTTTTGGTGTACGGAACATAGCGAAGATCCATTACTAACATTGTTGCTCTGTGATAGATTTTATAAAGCGAAGAAGCTCAGATCTCTGCAACATACTCCAACGTTTAGTGAATGTAAATGTACATTATCCTTACCACCGAGAATCCTTCAAATATACATTGTTATTGGCCTTCTTCGGGCGATGTCGATCATGGGTGTACATCACAATCGCATGAATGTTCATATTCTACATCGGTTGTATTCCATCAGTTGAACACCGGCGGAGTGGTCTGCTTTCATCCGCCAAGAGTTGTATATAATCTTCCCAAGCTTGCAGATGACGCTTTACATATTGCTTTCAATGTTAACGATCAAGAGCACGTTCTTCTTAGCTCGCCGTTTCAATGCCGAAAGCTTTCATATCTCTTTTGAAAACGTATTTGTACCGCAAAAGCGATCTTCCCAATGGTCGACTTCCTAATTGCAACTCACCATAAATCAGTTGTTTCGGAATACGACCGATTTCAATTCTATATACATGACCGAGCCACCGCAGGCGGCGCTGTCGCGATAGCGTGGACAAGCTCCGTAGACCATCTCTTGAAAGCACTTCAGCGTTAGTCACTCTGTCCATCCACAATGTGTTCATGTTACGATGGATGCTTCGTAAATGGAAAGCATTAAGCTTCCGTTAGTGTCTTGCGTGGATGGTCCAGGTTTTACTGCCGTAAAGTGAACCATTTATTACTCTCGCGCTCTATACCATCATCTTTGTGATTACAGCCAGCTTGTGTTTACACAACACAAGAAAGTTTGATCGGGACAGAATGACATCTGCTCTGCTTATGCGCTCATCAATCTCCGTGTCTAGCGGGAGGTTATCCGCAATGGTTAAACCAAGGTATGTGAAACGCTGTACTGATGCAAGCTAACAGTTTCCAACAGTGATGATTGGAGTCGATAAAGTCCCTTGACCATGGACCTTGGTCTTGCTCATTCTGATTGTTAGCCAACCGTCTTTGCATGCCGACGAAAAACAGTTCATTAACGGCTGGTGGTGCTCTTGAGAGTGAGCAATGATGGCTGCATCGTTGGCAAACATTACGTCATGGATCAGCACATTTCGTACGTTGGTTTGTGATCTTAACCGGCTCAGGTTGAAAAGCTTGCCATCACTTCGCGTGCGTAGGTAAATGCCTTCTGTCCTCGTCCTAAAAGCGTGCTTTAGAAGCAGAGCAATGAAAATGCCGAACAGCGTGGGAGCAACAACACATCTTTGTTTGACGCCTCGGCGAATTTTGAAGGTTTTCAAGCAAAACCGTTGAAATGGATTGAGCCCTTCCTGCATGAGTGGAAATGAATAACGAGTTTGAGCAGTCTTGGGTGCAACCTATCAAATCATGCAATTTGAAAAGAGTCTTCCTGCTGAAGTATTTGAGTGCCTTCGTTGAATCAATAAAAATAGCGTACAATTGTATACACTGTTCTTGACACTTTTCTTAAAGTTGTCTCAGGGAGAAGATCATGTCAACATTTCATCTTCTTTCGCGGAATCCACATCGAATGTAGAGTAAAATCTATCAGCTAAAACATGTAGCCGGATCTGTACCACTTCAGCAAACAATTTGACTACAATATTTGAGACGGAGATTCATCTGTTATTGTTGCAGTCGCCTCTATCTCCTTCATTCTTAATAAGCGTGAAGATATTTGTGTCCCGCATCTCTCATGGGACACACCCCACATGCCACCACTGATGATGATAATGGTGAAGCGACTGTAATAATGCTGTCTACAGCATTTGATCAGCTCAGGTGGAATTCCGTCGTCACCAAGAGCCTTCTAATCCGTTAAGCGGTCGATTGCCCTATTGAACTCATCCAGAATAGTGGGAGCATCTAGATATTCATTAGTCGGCAACCGCTCGACATTTTCGAGTAGAAGAGATGAAACCGTACTGTCCCTAGTGTAAAAAGAGGAATAGTGCTCTACCCATCTTGCCATCGCTGTGTTTTGACCACAATCGGGTCACCAGATACAGACTTAATGGAAGCCGTTCAAGTTTGCTTGGACAAATGGCTATCTTGTTTTCAATATACATACCGTGAAAATTTCCAGTATCCGCAGCTTTTTGGATACTAAGGCTAATTTCTGTCTAATAGTCATTTGCCCATCGTCATGCAGTCAGTTAAACCTTATTTATAGCTGTTCTTAAAAGTCGTAAATTGTCATCTGTTGGCATAACTTGGGACCCCAAGAATGCTGAGTGTTTCTCATCCAACAATGCAGTCATCTCAGAAGCTTTTGCTTCGAACCAGTCGCTCGTTCGAGCATTTTTCGGACTAAAAGTGGAAAGTACGACACGGCATAAGCAGTGTTTTTGTCGATTTCCAGTTTACTGAGGCCGATTCGAGTGGGGTTGTCATGCTGAACTCGGCTGTGATGACTTTTGCTAATCGCGCAACTAGATCAGGTTCGAACATGCGGGTGACGTCAATCCTAGGCTTAGTGATTTAGTGCAATGAAATCTCGTGTCAGGAAGCTTTAGGTCTACATAGACCAGTGAATGATCAGTGTCACAGTGCGCTTTGATATGATATGGTGAGCAGCACGCTTTATATATTAGTGCGCCTAACAAAAATAAAATCAAGCTGATGCCAATTCTTAGAGAAAGGATGTTTCCAAGAGACCTAATGCTGTGTTTTGTTCAAAGAAAAGGTTACTGACACACAGACTGAACTGTGTGCACAATTCTAAAAGGCGTTGTCCGTCTTCATTGATTTCACATGCAAGACAGTTTTGCCAAGACTCGTAATATGCACCAACTCCAACATTGAAACCACCCGATACCACTACAAATTTTCTTTGTGGCACGTTTTTGAGGACTTTTGAGAGGTTATGATGAAACGCGTCTTTTTTAACAGGCGTCACAGAGTGAGTCGCCGCAAAAACGTTGACCAAC
>JACCGJ010005215.1:0-13075 GCA_013407085.1 Atriophallophorus winterbourni | reverse complement strand
ATTACGCAACTCTTAACATTTAAACGAGTCAGGTCTAAACAATTTCGCCATTTTGAATTCTGAGCCATTTCGAAAATACTCTTGATCAGTTTTACAAACAAGTAATCTGATGATTATCCAACAAATCTTCGTATTTCAACCAACACCGTGAATGCTAAACGCATATCAAATACTAAGACAAAAAAAAGTCTTCATGTCAACTGAATGGGAAATCATACGTTAGGAATGTACAATTGTTAAACATCAAATCAATGTGAATAAACCGTTTGACGTTGATGATATGATGCAAGCAAGAACTCATCGTTGAATGTTTCAAGCTGAAACGCGCGACTTTGAATGTGCAGGAGACTGGAATCACGCAACTTTCAACGTTTAAACGAGTCAGGTCTGTACAATATCGCCATTTGTGAATTCTCATACAATTCGAAAATAAACTTAATCATTGTTAAAAACAAGTAATCTGATGACCATCAAACAAATCTATGCATTTCTAACAGCACCATTAATGCTGAAAGCATATCAAATACTAAGACAAAAATAAAGTATTCGTGTTAACTAAATGGCAATAATACATAAAGAATGCACTATAATTAAACATCAAATCAATGCCAATGAACCGTTTGACGTTTTTAATGATGTAAGCAATAACTTACCGATGAATCTTTCAAGCTGAAACGCGCGATTTTGAAGATGCAGGAGACTGGAATTACGCAACTCCTAATGTTTGAACGAGTCAGGTCTGAACAATATCGCAATTTTTGAGTTCTTTTGCAATTCGAAAATAATCATGGTCAGTTGTTACAAACAAGTAATCTGAAGATTATCAAACAAATCTATGTATTTCAACCACACCTTCAATGCTCGATGCATATCAAATACTAAGACAAAAATAAAGTCTTCATTTCAACTGAATGGGAAATCATACGTTAGGAATGTACAATTGTTAAACATCAATTCAATGTGAATAAACCGTTTGACGTTGATGATATGATGCAAGCAAGAACTCACCGTTAAATGTTTCAAGCTGAAACGCGCGAGTTTGAATGTGCAGCAGACTGGAATCACGCAACTTTCAACGTTTAAACGAGTCAGGTCTGTACAATATCGCCATTTGTGAATTCTCATACAATTCGAAAATAAACTTAATCATTGTTAAAAACAAGTAATCTGATGACCATCAAACAAATCTATGCATTTCTAACAGCACCATTAATGCTGAAAGCATATCAAATACTAAGACAAAAATAAAGTATTCGTGTTAACTAAATGGCAATAATACATAAAGAATGCACTATAATTAAACATCAAATCAATGCCAATAAACCGTTTGACGTTTGTAATGATGTAAGCAATAACTCACCGATGAATCTTTCAAGCTGAAACGCGCGATTTTGAAGATGCAGGAGACTGGAATTACGCAACTCCTAATGTTTGAATGAGTCAGGTCTGAACAATGTCGCTTTTCGTGAATTCTCAGGCAATTCAAAAACAATTTTGGTCAGTGCTACATACAAGTAATCTGATGATATTTAAACAAATCTATGTATTTCAACCAGCACCATGAATGCTAAAATCATATCAAATACTAAGACAAAAATAAATTCTTCATGTCAACTGAATGAACAATAATACATTAGGAATAACCTATACTTCAACATCAAATCAATGCTAATAAAACGTTTGACGTTTTGTTGATATGATGTGAGCAAGAACTCACCGTTGAATGTTTCAAGCTGAAACGCGCGAGTTTCAAGTTGCAGCAGACTGAAATAACGCATTTTTACCGTTTAAATGAGTCAGATCTGAAAACGATCGCCATTCGTGAATTCTCATGCTATTAGAAAATAAACTTAATCAGTGTTACAAACAAGTAATCTTATGATTATCAAACTAATCTATGCATTTTAAACAGCGCCATAAATGCTAAAAACATATTGAATAATAAGACAAAAATAAAGTCTTCATGTTAACTGAATGGGCAATAATATCTCAGGAATGCACAATTCATAAAATTAAAATCAATGGCGAGAAACCGTTTGGCGTTGATGACATGATATAAGCAAGAACTGAACGTTGAATGTTTTAAGCTGAAACGCGCGTGTTCCAAGATGCAGAATACTGGAATTACGCAAACCCTAACATTTGAACGAGTCTCGTCTGAACAATAACGCCATTTGTGAATTCTCATTCAATTCGAAAATAAAATCAATCAGTTTTACAAACAAGTAATTCGATGATTATCAAACAAATCTTCGTATTTCAACTAGCACCATGAATGCTAAACGCATATCAAGTACTGAGTCAAAAGTAAAGTCTTCATGTTAACTGAATGGACAATAATACAATAAATATGGACAATTGTTCAACATCAAATAAATGCCAATAAACCGTTGGACGTTGATGATATGATGTAAGCAAGAACTCACTCTTGAATGTTTCAAGCTGGAAAACGCGTGTTTGAAGATGGAGCATACTGGAATTAGGCAACTCTGAGGGTTTAAACGATTTAGGTCTGAACAATATCGCCATTCGTGAATTCACATGCAATTCAAAAACATTCTTGGTCAGTTTTACAAACAAGTAATCTGATGATTATCCAACAAATCTTCGTATTACAACCAAAACCATAAATGCTAAACGCATATCATATACTAAGACAAAAATAAAGTCTTCATGTCAACTGAATGGGCAATAATACGTTAGGGATGCACAATTGTTAAAAATCAGATCAATGTAAATAAACCGCTTGGCGTTGATGATATGATGCAATCAAGAACTCATCGTTGAATGTTTCAAGCTGAAACGCGTGAATTTGAAGATGCAGAACACTGTAATTACGCAACTCTTAACATTTAAACGAGTCAGGTCTAAACAATTTCGCCATTTTGAATTCTGAGCCATTTCGAAAATACTCTTGATCAGTTTTACAAACAAGTAATCTGATGATTATCCAACAAATCTTCGTATTTCAACCAACACCGTGAATGCTAAACGCATATCAAATACTAAGACAAAAAAAAGTCTTCATGTCAACTGAATGGGAAATCATACGTTAGGAATGTACAATTGTTAAACATCAAATCAATGTGAATAAACCGTTTGACGTTGATGATATGATGCAAGCAAGAACTCACCGTTAAATGTTTCAAGCTGAAACGCGCGAGTTTGAATGTGCAGCAGACTGGAATCACGCAACTTTCAACGTTTAAACGAGTCAGGTCTGTACAATATCGCCATTTGTGAATTCTCATACAATTCGAAAATAAACTTAATCATTGTTAAAAACAAGTAATCTGATGACCATCAAACAAATCTATGCATTTCTAACAGCACCATTAATGCTGAAAGCATATCAAATACTAAGACAAAAATAAAGTATTCGTGTTAACTAAATGGCAATAATACATAAAGAATGCACTATAATTAAACATCAAATCAATGCCAATGAACCGTTTGACGTTTTTAATGATGTAAGCAATAACTTACCGATGAATCTTTCAAGCTGAAACGCGCGATTTTGAAGATGCAGGAGACTGGAATTACGCAACTCCTAATGTTTGAACGAGTCAGGTCTGAACAATATCGCAATTTTTGAGTTCTTTTGCAATTCGAAAATAATCATGGTCAGTTGTTACAAACAAGTAATCTGAAGATTATCAAACAAATCTATGTATTTCAACCACACCTTCAATGCTCGATGCATATCAAATACTAAGACAAAAATAAAGTCTTCATTTCAACTGAATGGGAAATCATACGTTAGGAATGTACAATTGTTAAACATCAATTTAATGTGAATAAACCGTTTGACGTTGATGATATGATGTGAGCAAGAACTCACCGTTGAATGTTTCAAGCTGAAACGCACGAGTTTCAAGATGCAGCAGACTGAAATAATGCATTTTTACCGTTTAAACGAGTCAGATCTGAAAAATATCGCCATTCGTGAATTCTCATGCTATTAGAAAATAAACTCAATCAGTGTTACAAACAAGTAATCTGATTATTATCAAACAAATCTATGTATTTCAACCACCACCATGAATACTAAAATAATATCAAAAAGTAACACAAAAATAAAGTCTTCATGTCAACTGAATGGTCAATAATACATTAGGAATGCACTATACTTAAACATCTAATCAATGCCAATATATCGTTTGACTTTGATGATATGATGTATGCAAGAACTTAACGTTGAATGTGTCAAGCTGAAACGCGCGAGTTTGAAGATGCAGTAAACTGGAATGACGTTACTCTTAACGTGTTACAAACACGTAATCTGATGATTATCAAACAAATCAATGTATTCTCATGTGCCTATTACCGTCTATGTCGAAGTTTGATTATACGACTCATCGACAGCGCCATGTCTACCAACAGAAATCACCTATATCGCGATACGTGCGATTTTATTTTTGTGCGAAGTGTGTCCCTATATGAACCACTTCAACCATTCTATCAGAGACCATGCAAAGCTATTAAGCGTAAACAAAAGTACGTCAGTTTGAATATGAATGGTCGACGCCTCACGGTTTCTACTGATCGTCTAAAACCAGCTTTCGTTGATCTTAAGTCACCAAATCCATCATGGATGATTTCCCCTCAATCACAACCGCCGTTTAATTCTCATTTGCCTACCACCTCCCTCGTTCATCCCAATCCATAGTCCCTTCCAGGCCCGTTCAAACTCGCACCGGTAGATATATGCATTGTCCCCAACGTCTTTCTGACTATGTGACCCCATTGACATTTCGAGCGTATTTTATCCTTTCTTTAAGCCAAACTAACGCTGTTTGGAAATTATTGTAGTGAACAACTTTCACTTTGTATCTCCGTGTTTTGTACATAAAAGTTTTATGCCTTTTTTGGTTATGGGTCTATTGGCCTTGCATGCATCAATCGAATTTATGTTTGGCGGTTTTCGAACTCTCGGACTTTGTCTTTTTTGTGGTTGCGAAGTTTGTGTGCACTACATCGTGCGGGAATTGTAATTAACGGATCCTCCTACATTTTAGCGCATTCTGTACCTTTGTTTCCATCTTTTGGATTTTCCCGTGTGGATCATCTCGCTATCGTTTCAGTTCACTGGATCTTTAGTTGGACATTTGCTCGTGTGGACTTTAATGAGTTCATTCCATTTTGTTTCTATTTTGTGTAGTGCAGTCTTATTTTTGTTCCACAAAAAATCAGCACATGCGGAGCAGCGCCGAATTACCAAGAGATCACAACGTTTACTAAGACCAGCTAAAACATTGCAATTACAACCGAATAAACGATCGTACGAAACTTCAGCGGTAAGTTACGTATACCACAGCAACAAACATATTGTCTGACTTGGCCATGACAACAAGCTTCCATCGATCTCACTAGATCATTTTCCATGATTATTCTGTACCTACACACGTTCGATATGTTGTTGCTATATAAATACAAACCATGTCCTCGGTGAAATAACGTTGAACCACGGACTTCTGCTCAACGTTCCATTCCGGCCTTTTCTGTTTTCCTGATTATTCGGTTATGAGCAACACATCGATTGATAGAACGCAACGAGTGTCTCCGCTACATGATCCGCATTCATCATAACACATTGGCTAATTAAATGTACGTAATCATATCATGTATAGTCAACTCGCCGTATCTATGGATACAAGATTCAAGATTTATGGTTAAAAAGCAATTAACTTTTTAATGACCATAGAGTGGAACTATAGGTACAGATATATATAGATATAGATATATCTATATATAATATATATATATATAATATATATATATATATAATACTCAAATTTAATGCGACATGATATTTATTATTAATTTAGCGTCAAAATTTGGATTAGCTCTCATATAGTCGTCGAGTTTCGATTTGAATATAGATAAACTGTTTGAGCTTACAAAATCGGATTGGAGGGAATTCTAAACAAAGCACACACGCAACAACTAAATGCGTGGCATTTCGATCCGAACGCACTGGTATTTCTATCTCGCCTTAGATTGCTTATCATATAAATAACATACACGCTAGATAATTCACGTAATGATTCAAAACTAAATCATGACACGCAATGATTGCATCAAAATAATTTTGAGCAATTACCCACCTCGATCTTTCATCCTCAAGCAGATCGCGTCATAGTACTGTCGCTGAAATTTTCGCGACTTCGATGTTCACATATACGATGAATTTAAACGTTCTCCTGTCTTACATGCACGATCCATCGAATGTCTACAATATATGAAAATGAAATAATGTGTTTCCATTGACACCTCAAAAAATGTATCTGTCGAAATGTGTCTTCGTAACATTGATTTATCTTTTGTGATCCATACTGTGATCCGCTGGAGTGAAATCTTTTTTTATTTTTATCTAACATTAGTCTGTTTAAAAATTTTGTTCACAAGCTACTGAGATTCAATTTTACAAAAAACAGAACTCACCGATATCCCAAGCATCCGTCAGCGCGAACCGTTCAATCCATCTGTGTCTGAACTCAACTGAGCAGTTGGTTTCTACACCCCGACTAACAAAATGAGCATGATATTGTATTGAACGAAAAATAAGTTTGCTCTGTGATGATTACTCAATACTCTCATGTCCGCTGCAAATCGATAATGCGATGGTCGATAAACGCGTGAACGGAAATCAATCAATCGATAGCTGGGCTCGGAAGCGTTCAAATCGATCTGGATGCGCTGAACGTGGTTGACAATGCATTCAACATTGATTAGAAGATTCTTATAGAAAATATGCCAAAATGCATTTATAAAGCGATAAGTTATCGTAAATAAGAAGTAGCTGAAACAAGCATCGTAGCGCGTTGATTTGACTGCACCGATTGCTGTTCCCGAGAAACAAAGATTATCACGGTAGTTGAATATAATTGAGACCGATTGGGAATCCTTATTCATGGAAAGAAAGTTTGTGATGAATTGGTTAAAGCAGTTTTTCATAACGTTGGCCTTCTGACACAGGACCTTCGTTAAACCAATGGTATCTCATATGTACCTCAAACCCGCATCCGTGTCGATTGACGTACGATATACCGTCGTTCTTAGCTTGTCGTTGTCTTTCTGTGCGAGACCTTCCGATAATGGAAGTCTTCCTTCCATAGACTCAGTTTCTTTTGTAACCAATATTTTTGGATCCAAAATATTAAGATAACTATGAAACGCTTCGAGTCTGTTGCGCTTTATGATGATGGATGAATCGTCGACATAGCGCCACCATATCTTCGGTTTTAAAGCTTCGTTTTTCAAAGATAGCTCCTCGAAATACTCAATGTACATATGCGCTAGGACCGTGGAAATAGGTGACCCATCGCTGAATACTATTTTGTTTGTATAGCTGCCCAGTAAATAACAAGTGGCTCATATTTAGACAAATTGCCTCATCGGTGAATTTTTTGTGCACTCAGGTTTGTACGATACTTCAAGGTCGTATCAGAATTGTGTGACTTCTTTGGAAACGCTGAAGTGCTGGTAGTGTCGACATTGGGGAATCATTTTAGGGAAAGACTTCACGCAGAGGCAGTTAAAATAAAGGCTGAGGCAAATGCGCTGAACAAGTTGGATGGGACGGACAACTCAACAATCAGTTCTGCAGCGGATGAGCATTAACGTGCATAACGCCTAATGCATACGCAGTTAAAGCAAGTAGCCTTATCGGTCAGTGGACATTGTTCACACATGCACTGACAAGAAAATTAAGTGATTATACAAGATGCAGCTTGCAACGATTACCGTGGGTGCACACGAGTAATAGGGACCGTGGACGTTATTAGCGAATGCACAATAAAAATAAACATTTCAGGGTTTAAAACACGCAAGGGGCGGATAAATTTGCCTTGATCTAGCCTGTCTACTTTAGGTAACGTAGGTTTGATCAGGTGAATGCAATTGAAACCTAAACCCTGTTCGTGCTGACACCAAAGTATTTTTCGAAAATTCTGTGTCAGAAGCGAAACGTTACCAGAAATATTCTCTAATCAATTCATCGAAACACGAATTATGATTTGCATGAAAGTGCTGTCAGGCTTATGCGAGAAATATTATTGTGTCGTCTGGGAGTATTCAAAAGCCGTAATCCTGCGGGGTTACAAAATGTTCGATTTTCTGCCAATAAATAATTAATTATCAGAGTATTAACTAATAGTGAATTCTGAAAGCCTTTGGGTGATCGTGATAGACCACAAATATGACCAGCATAGCGATCATTTTTGTACCGTTCAATGTATGTTACCGAGGTTACCAAAATGCTGCTAAATATGTCAAGTATAATTTTTAAGCCTATTTTCGAATGACAATCTAGGTTAAAGATTGGTGGAATCAACGTAAGACATAAAGATATGGCGTTGCATCCGTAGCCCAGAAGACTGTCTGTTATTACAAAAGGATCTTGATAGGCTTCGCAGCTGGTCGCTGAAGAACAAACTGCCGTTTAACTTTAACAAATGCGCGTTCATGAATGTGGGGAATCGAGTAGAGTTCACATATCATATAGGTTCGCATGTCCTTGAAAATTGCAGTGCAGAAAAAAAAGATTTTGATGTCTGGATTTGCTCCAGTTTTGAAACATCAATTTAAACTAACAATTCCTTTACAAAGGCAACACGTGTCCTTAATCTATTCAAACGGGTATTTGGGAACGTTTCGCCCAAGATATTCCCAAGGATCATGAATACATACTTGACACCAGTCATGGAATACGGTGTGCAGTCATGGTCTCCGTGTCTCAAGGATGTGGTACTTATGCAGCGGATCTATCACCGCTCAACAAAACTAGTTCTCAGCATCCGAAACAAGCCTTATAAAGAAAGGATAGCTAACTGAATCTGTTCGACTTTCCCTATCGACGTATCATGGCAGACCTTATATTACTTTACAAAACATTCCATACCCCGAATCATAACTTACAGGATTTATTCACGCGAAAGGATACGTGAAATTATCGGACCTATGAATATGTGCTGGTCGTACCCCATTCCCGCCTGAACTGTAAAAGGTATTTTTTATCTGTCCGTGTGTTTTACTTGTAACAGTTAACCTTCAACCATTGCTCACTCCACTAGCTTGCACGAATTTAAAACGAAATTAAACGACATTTTATTGAATTATTCGTTTCCCAAACACTTATATGCTGCTTAATTTAATTTCTCAACTTTTTTATACTTTTACATTTCAATTTTTACCATCCTATGGTTATAGTTAAGCGCGTTGCTTTTTAGACCATTAAAAACTTTGAATCTAAAGTTTTATATCATGAAACACTATTTCAACCAGGTACTTGAAAATTTGATCAATCGGGAGTCCATAATCATGCAAATAAAGTTTGAAATGAATCGGTTATAGCAAGATTTTGGCAACGTTTCACTTCTGAACACAGAAGCTTCGTCAGACCTAGAGTGTCGGTACGAACAGTCTTCAGGTTTGAATGGCATTTTCTTGAGCAATCCTGAGTTCTCTAAGCTAGACAGTGGAGATCAAGACAATTGATTACAACCCCGAATGCTGTTTAATACCTAAATTGTTTATTTAGTGTGCAGGTGCGAACAACGTCCGCTGACACACTGCTTACGTAATCCATGTGCACATTAGTTGTTATGCGCGTCAATCCTTATCCGCTGCAGAACCGAACGCCAGATTCTTTAGATATCCGCCCCATCCACCTTGTTCACCGCATTCGCTTCTTTGTTATTTAAACAGACTCGGAGTGAAGTCTTTCCCTATAAGATTTTACACCCCGTCTTATCACTTCCACGTTATCAAGATCTACGCTGTGTTCAGTGTCTAGCACTTGTTCAGCTGAAGCAGAATCCCGAATAAGTGATTAATATACACTGGGATTGCGGGGTTGCTTTCTTCCTCGTTTTCTGTGTTCGTTTACCCATGTGCAAAGATCTCTAGACGTTTGCCCTATGTAAACATCCGCGCAACCCATGCATTTGATTTTGTAAATGCAGTTTGTCGCACAATCTAAAGAAGTCTTATCTTTGAGATGCATTAATACAGAGAGGAGAGTTCTTCCTCCCTTATATGTTACTCTACTACCTGCGTTTATTTTTCTTCTTCTTCTTCTTCGTTATTCAAGATTAGACTTATTCGTTCGGAGGCGCTTTTGTCATATGGTAGTGATACCGTAGCCCGCCAAACATTTTCCGTTTTCGGTTGCGGACGCCTAACTCGGTTCAATTAGCACTTAATTTAGCTTTTGGGGGTAACAATGATTAGCAAGTCGGCTACTGACTTCTTTATGAGCTCGTCTATTATCGCATCATTGCTGGAGAGGCGGTCAAACTTGAAGAATAGCGACTTCGCTACAGACTGAAATACCCTTTTATACTGCGCAGATGTGAAACTGAAAATGGCATCCGTCGCGTTTGGCTTACAATATACCGTTGTACTTATCTTGCCGCTATCTTGCCGAGTTAGTCTAAGAACGGAAGTGTTCCTTCCTTAGACTCGGTTTCTTTTCTGACCTGGATTTTCGGATTCAAATAATTGAGTTAACTGTGAAACGCTTCTAGTCTGTTTCGCTTTATGATGACGAATGAATCGTCGACATAGCACCACCATATCTTTTGTTTTAACGCTTCGTTACTCAGAGCTATATCTTCAAAGTGCTCCATGTACATATTCGCCAGCAATGGGAAAATAGGTGAGCCCATCACTAAATCATCGTTTTGCTTGTTCATTAAATAAGAAGTGGTTCATATTTAGACAAATTGCTACACCGTTGATGATTTGTTGTACACTTAAGTTGGTACGATCCTTCAAGGTCTCATCGAAGTCGAGTGACTTCTTCGCTAATTCTAAAGCGCATGTAGTGTCAACTTTCGTGAACAAGGAGCTTACGTCAAAACTAACCATCAGCTCATCCTCCTCAACTGTTACGGTACATAAGCGACAAAAAAATCAAACAAGTTCTTCATAAAAGAATTCTTGTTCCAACCAGTGTTTTCAAAAGCTGGACGAGGTGCTTAGCCAATTCGTGGGTTGTGGATCCAATGTCGTCAAAATGGGCTTCAAGGGAACGCCTACCTTATGTACCTTCGGATGTCGATAGAACCTGGGTGACTAAGCAGATTTATGGTAAAGCATGAACCATAAACCTTAATTCCTCGCCGGTATCTTGACACAACAGTCTTACGGTTATTCATAATGGTCGTAGCTCTACGGTTGTCAATAACATGATACGGAGCTTCAGCAAGGTGGCTCTGTCTTATCTCTATAATCACTGTTAGAAAAATCACGGTTACCTTGCCTTTATCTGACTTAGTGATCACTATTTCCTCTTCTTTTCGGAATTAAGGAGTGCTTGTTGTTCATCTCGCGTAAGGTTCATTCTCTCTGGTTGTTGTTTTATGATAATACTAGATATACCCAGAAAGCTCTGAGCATTGGCGTAACAGCATGATAGAGATTTGATTTTTGTTGACGATGAAGAGCTCATAGTAGTGGATTCGCCGACCCAGAATTGGTCGGCTGCTCCAGGTTTTTTGCCTCAGGTGCATTTGATTGACTTCAATTCAATTCAATTCAATCTTAGTGGTCTGAAAAGCATATAGCTTGACAAAAACCACAGAATAATATGGGAATTACGAATAACATGGGTAGAAACACGGGATTTTTTTGCTTACTGAGCAGTTCAGGAATCAAGTAAAAATCCATTGGACAGAAACTGTTTTTAAAGTTCAAAGCTTTTATGGTGTGAAATATATAGGTTCAAAGTTTGGATTACTCAACATGAAATTGTTCAAATTCGATTTGAATATATCCAAGTTGGGTGAATGTGCAACATTACAAGGTAGGGAGTTCCAGGTAAAGCATACACGTACAGAATAAAAGTACCTTCGACAGTTTAGTCTCGAGTCGGGAATAAATACTGTATAGTCATTACTCCGGCTGGTTCTGGTTGGTAGTCGCGTGAATAGTTGATTTAGGGGATGGTTGGGGGTATGCAGTATATTGAACATAAGTATCAAATCACCTACAAGACGACGGTAGCGAGAGTCGAATAGATTAGGACTTGCAATACTATCTTCGTATTGTTTGTGCTTCAAACCGCGTACGAGCTTGGTGGCCCGATGATATATTCTCTACAAGAGTCTGATGTTATTCTGTAGCCAGGGTGACCAAGCCAGAACCGCATACTCCATGGTTGGCCTCAAGTACGTATCAATTATTCGATGAACGGTTTGCTTAGTGAAACTCCCGAACACGCGTTTTAGCTGTACCAGAACTCGTGACGTCTTTTCATAGACAGCTGTGACGTAATGTGACGGTTTCAAAGTGCTGCTCGCCCACACACCCATTTCCTTCTCCTTATTAGTGCTTTCAAGAATATGGGAACCGAGGGTGTAAGAGTACTTGATATGTCTTCCAACAGTCAATACCTTGCATTTTCTGACATTAAAAGGTAGTTCATTTCTAACTGACCAGTCTTGAAAGGCATCGATGTACAGCTGAAGCTCTCTGCAATCCTCAGTTGTACGTACTTGTGTCCACAGCTTGATGTCATCCGCAAATAACAAGATTTCGCAGGGAAAAAAGTTTACGTAAGTCGTTGAAATACATCAGGAAAAAATGTGGTCCAAGCACTGATCCTTGCGGCACCCCAATCATTACTGCAATAGGTCGTGACAAAGCGCCATCAACCCTTACTCAAATGACACGGTCGCGGAGATAATCCTCAAACCAGGCTAGTAATGAACCCTTGATCCCACATAACTCCATCTTTTGCCTGTGGTTGACACGATCGAATGCTTTTGACATATCAAGATAACAAGCGTGTATTGTGAGACCTTTGTCTACAGCTTGTGTCCAGTCATCGAGGGCGAGCAGAAGGTTTGAAATGCAATAGTGTCTTTTTATGAAGCCGTGCTTTTCGACTGCGAGCAAGCAATTGTCTCCCAGATGTTTTGTGACGCTGTTTGCTACGAGGCGCTCCATCACTTTAGAGATCACCGGTAGTAGTGTAACTGGCCGATAGTTGGATACTTCGCAACTGTTTCCCTTTTGTGGATAAGGGTAACGATGCCATTCTTCCAATCACAGGGAACGAAACTTTGGG
>JACCGJ010005214.1:0-56728 GCA_013407085.1 Atriophallophorus winterbourni | reverse complement strand
AGCGCCTTGAGTGCTTTGACCAAGAATCACTTTGTGATTCTGTGTCTGAACATCGTGGTTCGTTGTACGAACCCTATATAACAGTTGGCATACAAGTATAATCTTGTTTAAAGGTCGCACATTTTGAAATTTCTACTCATTGCCGATCCACAAAATACTGAGAAGGCAATGAGTAAAAGTGTAACTAGCAGTCAAAATAACTTTACTTAATGAGTCCACTCGATATTTTCGGTGCTAACCGATGACAAAATCGTCGAAAAATATTTTATTAATTGAATTCAATGAAATTATCCCTGAAATCAAATATTGAATAAAAATATAAATTCTGGATTGTTCCCCGTCAAACGTTCAGATCTATTTGCGGAATGCTGAACGTTTCTGATGTATCAAATGTGTTCCAAGTAATGCTTATATTTTATGAGACGAAATCAACAAAAGCTAAATTTGTGAGCACTTTTGGACGCTGCATTTGAATCTTTTTTAATTTTTTGTACTACTCATGAGAAGCACTTACATAGAAACTGTGTTTGACCACTTCAGACGGCGATCGATGACATCGTTCAATCATATTTTTTAAACACCAGTTAATCTCCCACTTTCAGTCCATGTTTTTTTCTTCTTAAGAATCAGTTCAGTTAAGGAAGGCTTGCAGGAAGTTACAGTCATGAAGCTCCAGCATTTGTCAAGCTGACAAACCATTTATTCAAATATTTAATTGTGATTATATTTTAGTAATTATAATTATGATAACGAGAAAAGTATTTCCAAAAAGTATCACAAACACTTATACCACATGGTCACTCAGTTTTCTACCATGTAAAGAATGGATGAACATAAAACTGAGAAATCAGCAATTTTGTTGTCGAAAATCATATATAATCATATCAACATTACGTTCCTCAATTGAAGTAAGATGTATTTACGTTCATAAATGTGATTCATTTGAGAATGTCGAATACTTTTAGTAATTTATATTGCAGATTTAAATGATCTATTTTCTAACAGCGATATTAGCTTTATAATAATCAACTAGAAATTGCAATGCTCATCCGAACCCACAATTGGCATCAAAAATAAAATCCACGTTAATCCTTGTGTACCGAGGATGATGAAGAAGAAGAATGACTTCATTCGTGTTCACGAATTTTCAGCGATAGATTAATTTCTCCACATAATACTAATAAAAAATATGTATAGTGTGCGCACAATGAAATAATACATAGGCCAATGAAGTGTCAGGTTACCTCGGGCTAGACAAATGTGACAGAAATAAAAAAAGAATTAAAAAACTGGACATCTCCCCGTGAATTAAAAATCGGTTAGCGTTTCTCCAACTTCATAGCATCAATAAATTAGTTTCTTTATATAATGCAAATAAAATAAATTATATGAAGTAATACTTGGGCTAAAAATGTGTCAGGTTACCATGGGCTAGACAAATGTTAGGGGACCTGACAGCTGGACACGATTCGCCGTACAACAATTTTCTCAAGTACCTTAAGCAAATGCGACGTGCACGCGATAGGACGGTATTTACCGGGATCTTTCTTTGGAATCAGGCTAATGCAGACAGATTTCCAACAATTCGGCATAATTGCTCTTTCCATGCAACGATTAAAAGTGGATTTGATGGGGAATGATAGCACTCCAGCACATTCTTTTTGTACAATGGGCGAGAGTTTATCAGGTCCTGCAGCCTTAAAAAGTGAGACAGCCGAAAGTGTGCAAAAGACCTCGGGTACGTTGGTGAAAGGTAATCATGAACAGTGTCAAACCTAAAAACGATGTTCCACTAATTTGCCTGAATGCATTTGTATTTATAAATGAGTCCTATATTACTTTCCGCAAAAATGATAGAATCACACAATCTCTTCGTGATAGACAGCACTCACAAGTTTCGCGTATCCACAACCCAATATTCGAGCATCAATTCGAACTTTTAATAAAACCTATTTATTTCCAATTTCAAATTAATCCGGCGACTGAAATACGTGTTCAGCCTTAATTAATTCAGGTATCTCATTTGTTTATCCTCGGTCCGTCAATACTAACGGTGATAATAATGTATTCTGCGTCCATTTTGTAGTGCTAAGACAGCAAACGATCCAATTGGAGCAAATAATTTTATATTATACACGCTGCATTAGCTCCATTTCTTCTCGAAACCGGAAATATCTTGGCTTCCATCACGTTACAACCGGTAATCTCAAAACTAGTTTATCGTATGTGGCAGCTGTGTCAACTGACATTGACCGTGTTCACTTGTATCAGATTGTTTTGGATACACACGGGGAGAAAAATAGACCACTGATCCTGGTCATTTCCACGAGACGGGATACACTGTAGGCGTATTATAGGCTGTTTAACGATAAGGTCAAATAAGTATTGGTAGGTTAATTACTACTTAATCATATTCCTGTTTCGACTATCACCCTTGGTCTGACAAAGATTCCGTGTCAAAAGTGAAACGTTACCCAAAAAATTACTCTAACCGATTACACTCAAATTTCCTTGCATTATGAATACACGATCGGTCCCCAACATATTCCAATCGGTTGCTTAAAGCTAATTGTTCGTATCGTGCCAGTGCGTAGAACGTGAAAATCCTTTCACAGCAGCACAACACGTTTTGCGTATAAATCGACCAAATCTATCTAACATCCTTACTACTTTTGAGTATTGACTAACTGCATTTTGAACAAATTACATAGAGTGACCATCAAGATCTCAAAAATATACCATAGTTATTTATAAATGAGTGGTTTATAACTTTCCGCAAACATGAAAGAATCACGCAATCTCTTCCGTCGCAGTCAGCACTCACCATTTTCGCGTATCCGCGACCTAATATTCAGGCATCAATTTGAATTTGTGATAAACCCACTTTCGAATCTGATTTAAAATTAATCCGATGATTGAAATACGTGTTCAACCTCAATTCTCTGGGGATATTTGACTATTATATGCAAAGGAACATCGTTCGTGAGCAAAAGGAAAAAGGAAAAGTTAGGATTATTCATATAAATCATTTTTCAATAGTTACAATAAGTTTACAAAAAATTAAAATAAAATTGTCCAACATGTCCCGACATTTCGTTACAATTTGTCGACTGAACTATGTTTCTTATCCGTCTTGATTGATAAATTACACATATGATCCAGTTTGTTAGCAAATGCCGTAACTAAACGTTTTGACACAAATATTTAACAGCGATTTCCCGTATCTCATAATTCGTTCAAAATTGCACGTCCAAAATAGGCTTCAGTTGATACGCAATATGATGCATTTGGCTGACAATGCGGAGAAAACGTGTGGAGCAATTAAATTTATGCACAGCCGATTAAATACCCATATTTCATATACTCACTCATTACAAAGTATAGTTTTTTTCACATTTCCGTCAAAACAGTAATCCTCTGGTGTAGTAAAGTATTAACTTTTTATTTATAATCCTTGAATATTTGAATCCTTGAACATCTAAAAATTCAAAACCGAATTATATAAAAACAAAACGATGTTAAGTAGACATGATACGGGTGTCATTAATGGCAAAGCGCACACAAGCAGGCCTCTTGTTAGAACACAAAAGAAGTTGTGTGAATGAGTAGATGGTACTCGCTATGTCAGCTACATTGCAGCTCACCACTCACGTGCTATAAGAGGTTTTCCTTGATGCTCAATACGAAAAGCGCACTCACACACAACCAGTAATTTAAATACAACAAATACACAAAACACTATATTGTGTTACTGACATCCCATTACTTACGCTATCAAGCGTCACGAGCGCTTGGCTATAATGATATCCGATCTCAAAAACAGTATTCCGGAAGACGGACGACTGTATAAATGTTACTAGTTACGGCCATCAACTATCTCTGATATTTCGAAAGTTTGTCACCTCCTTCTCTAGCTTTGATCACAATCTGTCACGTATTCGATATCGCTGACAATGTCTACAAATTATATTTAGTGTGAAAGACGTAGGATTTATAATAAAAAATGTCTGTTAATTTTGATGCTAATTCATTGGAATTGGGCGTGGATGAACTTGCCATTTGCTCAGGATGTACAATGTTATTCAGATTCTCATGGCATTCTTCGACCTCAATATCTCTGGCACTTATCACCCAGTTATCCGAGGTCTTTACTTCGAGGTTAACTCCATTGTTGTATTGCTACAGCATAGTGTCCTTAAATGTCAAAGTTAAGGACGATTTATTTAACCACACGTTTTTCACTGGAGGAGTAAAATGTTCTAAATTTAGAAATGAAGGTGTGACCTTGTAAGTGGAAAATTACCAAGTCATCATTTTCTTTGAGCTAATTTTCAATCAAAGAAATCAAAATCATATTACATAAACCGAGTTGTCATATACAAACTCATGACAACGAAATCGTCTTGTGGCAATGAGAGCACTGCTCGAATTCCAAAAATGCTTGCATCTGAATGCAATAATCTTTCCAGGATGTCGTCCTCAGCCTCAAACTTGAACAGTGGTTTTCAGAAGAAACATTTAAAAAATCTGTCACTTCTGGAAATCGCAGCATAATAATTCTGATTTATGGATATTTATATTATCTAGCTTAACGTTAAAGCAACTCTTAGTTTTCGTCTTCTATTGTTTTGGTTGTTATACTCACTCGGCCGATGTCTTCTAAGGATGTACATCAAAATCGCATGAATTTTTATGTTCCACAGCTTTTCGAATGACAAAATTGTTTGATTTTAGTGTAAACGATCTCTTTCACAGCAATTGGACAGAAAGGCAGAACTCGGACGTTGTGCGTCAGTTGCACGCCAACGGCGTAAACTGCGTTGCGTTGGCTAGTTCTTAACTTGCATACGACACTTCAAACAATGTCTATAATGTGTGGGTTCAAGAGCAAGTTCTTCCCAACTTGCGAAATCAATTGCAAGATCCTTCATATCTCTTTTGCAAACGTATTTATACCGCAAGTGTGGTCTGCCCAATGGTCGACCTAATAATCTTTCGCAATACGACCATTTTCACTTCTGTAGGCTTTGCCAAACCACCTCATGCGGCGCTGTCGTAGTAGGGTGAACATGCACATTAGACCAGCATTTGAAAGCAATTCAGAATCAATTACTTTGTCCAACCACGGTTTGTTCAAGATACGACGGATGCTTCGAAGAAGGGAATCATTAGTTTTTCGTTCGTGCCATCACTGGGTGGTCCAGGTTTTACTTGCGTATATTGAAACATTCAGTAGGCACGCGTTTTGTACTATTATCATTGTATTTATAGTCAACTTGTGTTCACCTTGAACGTGAGATTTCAAACTGGAAAAAACGACAGCTACTCTGCTAATCCGCTAAGCAATCTACGTGTCTAGCGAGCGATGATCCGCAACGGTTTAACCAAGATAAGTGAAATGATGCAAAAAACACGACATTGATAACCTTGTTTAAGAATGTCCACTGGGACTAAACGATCACTTCATCATTGTTTGGCAACATCATCGGCAAACCCATTATCAGTGTCCTAGGAAACATAGTTTTCACTTCATAACGAAATAAAAAAATTCTTATCCGTGAAAAGAATTACTTCAAATAATGGATATCACACATGATGAAGCTCAGCCTCAAACTACCTCATCGTATGGTTAACTAATGAGCTAAGCTGAAACCAGGAGTTGCGCCCTGAACACAGCAATCGCCTCAGAAACTGCAGATGCATTGGCAAAACACATAATATTCATATTTATTCAGCCCGAGTGAACATGATATGTACACCCCTATTCATCCATTTCAACCGCGATTGCATGAGTAAAATTAATTTAACGTCACAAATTCACAAAGCTGATGCTCTCGCTCAATTTTATGTAAACGTATTTAGTACGTTACCGATTAGATCGCCTGAAGAATGAATTTCATCAACTGTGCCGCGACAGCTGACTGAGATCAAGATCAATTTAGCGAGTATACTTCGACAATTGTGTTGAATCAACTGTAGGAATTCCCTTGAATCGGAAGGAATTAGCCAACCATTCTGAAATCATGTGACAAAAAGCTTTGTGAACCATTAACTAAATTGGTAAATCATTCTCTTACTGAAGGAGTTCTTCCAACGGAGTTGAAACTGGGGTAATTTCAACTATCTACAATTATACTTCACATTCTATCACTGACGCGCTATCTACAATGGGTGTTATGGAGTTACTATCCTCCATCGACCACAGCAAAACGCTGCAATGCAGTCTACTGAAGCCGAAATCTCACAGGTCATGGGCACTTCTTCTCTCGCCATCACACCCCTTCCCTGAACGTTTTCCCCTGGCGATATCATTTGCATTGTATCTCAAAGTGCTCCTCGACCACTTATCAAGCCTGCATTAAGATGACGTATTTTTATAACTACGGAATGTTACCCATGCTCGCATTCATGTTAGCGTTAGGATTTTCACGGGTAGTATTGTCTAGCCGAAAACTAGTTGGTACGTTCGGCTTGAAATTGTCCCTTTACCCGCAACACCTTCAGTAATAAACTAATGTACATCAGGTGTTTACCCACAATCCGCCATCTCAATCGCGAGTAGGGGCACGAAACGGCAAACTAGCCGATTGTGTAGTGGGTATTTGACATGATATTATCTCTTTGTTTATTCCAATGCATTTTTCTGAATCTCATCCATATAACTCGCTCGTTCCGATAAAACCATGCATCAGAGAACGTTTTCACCTTCTCCCTCTCAGGTAAACAAGCACTTTTCCAACTAATGCAAAAGTGGCACACGCCATCCACGGACCAGCAACTCTTGTCACCAAACAACCAGGGAGAAAGAGCGATGAGCTCTCACCGTCCAACACGAAATCTATTAGAAAATTTGCTTTTCAGTCACCCAGATATCTCCTGGAGTTGCCATTTGTCAGCAACTCTGGAATGCTGGAAATTATCAGCAGGAACCGTGTTTTCTAGGCATCTGGTTCTTCGTTGACAAGCCTACGGATGCGCCTACATCTCCTCTTATCGTGTTCATACTGAGACCACACCAGACGAGCGATCCCCACAAGCAGTACGTTCACCCTATGTGAGAAATCTCCTACAGCAATTTCACGCCATTTGAAATGTAACTCAGCTTAGTTTTTGTATGTTCTCCATGTACCCTACCCCGGTCACCACCGACAATCGAACCATGCAGATCAAGTGTCTTGACTGATTTCGGATTGACTTGTTGATGAGATAGTTTACCATGTTTGCTGATCATAAACCCCTAATTCA
Source organism: Atriophallophorus winterbourni (assembly GCA_013407085.1). Classification (NCBI taxonomy): domain Eukaryota; kingdom Metazoa; phylum Platyhelminthes; class Trematoda; order Plagiorchiida; family Microphallidae; genus Atriophallophorus; species Atriophallophorus winterbourni. The sequence continues at coordinate 49,483 of JACCGJ010005214.1, read as the reverse complement.
CTCAATGAGCATATCCGAAAATTGATACTCCCCTAGAGGTACGAGAAACCTGGATTTTGTCAGTCAGTTCACGACCTACATACGACACTTCTCAGTTGCCCAAAATTCTGTCACGGATGCACTATTTAGAATAGGCGTGATACAGTTGCCACTCTATCTCGACCTCAGCGAAATCGCTGCAGCGTGAGCGATCGAAACTGGAATCGCTTAGCTCAGAGATTCCTATTCCCTTGATATCAGAAATTTACGATTACCCAAAGTCTCGGGTGATATCCTATGCGACATATCGCAAAGCGCTTACTGACCGGTTATCCCGTCTGCTTTCAGGCGGTGAGTTTTCGATACACTACTTAATCCTCCGCTTTTGAATAACGAGGCCAAAAATGTCAAAAAGTAATTCAGTAGTGATAAGTGATTTATTGTTCGTAAATAATGTTTCACATGGCAAAATGTAAAAAAGTAAGAAATGAAAAGAAAACGAAGATTCAAACTAAGAAAAATGTATATGATGTTATATGATATATATAAATCACTTACCAGGACATCGTTTTACAAATGACACCCAACCGTTGCCAGGTTCTATATCATATTCATTTCCGTCGAAGTAAAAGTAACAATCATTTGGATGCTTGCAAAAAACAATTATGGAATATGTCATTTTACGAGGCTTATTTTCATTAAAACACAATATCTTGAGTAAACACTTACATGTTTTTCATAACTATACGCGATGCAGTTATAAATCATTACACACAGGGTGGAGCAGTTTTCTACAATCATCTTGCCATCAACACTTTTTGAAATTATTCGTTGATTTGGTAGCGTCATCAAGGTTTTTCGACCACTTGAGCAATTTGCATCAATAACTTCAGTTCCGCTGCATTGCGTAAGTAGCAAGATTAGCCAAGCCAGAGACATGTTAATCGCTAAATGTAATTTGTGCCACCTCCATTTAAACGTTGTACAGCCAATAATATGCTGACGATCAACCAATCAGTGGAGCGCCGGTGTAAACTGAAATTTCATTGGGTGAGGGACTATTACTGGCCAAGATTCCTGGCAGCTTGACGAGGAAAACAATACCTCAGAAAATTAGAGCACCGTGTGATATAATGAACTGAGAAATGTTTAGTGCTATCCTTCTAAAGGAATTATGTGAAGCGTGATGATATACATTGATTGGTGAGGTCGAGTTTAAATCTAAAGTTTTGACTTTAATTAGTTAACCGCGGTGCTATAGCTAAGAATTCGACATGTTATCTGAAAGACCATTAATATCGATTCACCAATCCCACAAAATTATGGTTTAAACGGTCACCGTTTCCACACTCCGGTCACGCTCGCGTCGAATTCGGATTAACGTCCGAGTCCCGCTTCATTATTTTAACATATCAAATAATCAGTTGACCTGTGTCACATTGCAAAATTCTGGCCTCTTAGCACAACTTTTCGGGTCATCCGTACAACATTAATCCTTGTTTACCATTCGTCCACTGTTTCAAGCGCATGCGGATCCGGATCTAACTGTCCCTACGTGATGAGTGCAAACAGCACGAAACCGGTCGTTTTGTGACGGAAAAGCATGCAAATGAATATTTTGATTAATCAGGTGACACCCAGCGATTCACAGCCACTTGAATATTGCGTCCCGATGCATTTCTCGGGTCAACCTGTGCAACGCTGAACCACCATCACCTACGTATCCCACAACACAAGAGGAAGACAGTTGGCCAAACGCATTTATTACGCTTATGACTATGTAGAGAACAACCGATTATCATATATATGCGAATCACGTAACAAAAACTCCACTTTCAACTAATATCCGATATATTAACCGTTTTCTTGCCAAACTCTACGCCTCAAGCCATCCCCACGCGCTGCTCGTTTAACCAATCCTGACGAATTGCATAACTTTTTATTGCGCCTGAGGTTATCTCTCATCTCTTGCTTCCTACGATGTTGTCGATCGGACCGTTCTCGATTCTTCATTATTGAATCCTTCTTCCTGCTCTTGTTTTGTGCTGCATGGATAGGGTTTTGCATATAATCCGAATGTCACTGAATATCACTTTTCGAAATGCATTGTGCACATCTGCGAAATGAATTCTATGTAATATCGAACCGTCTAGGTTCAAATTCAAAGTGATTCAAAGTGATTCAAAGTTTTAATGGTCTAAAAAGCATTTAGCTTAACAATAACCATAGGATGGTGTTATGAGGTATATACAATAAAAAAAGAAGAACAGGAAAATTCATGTAGTATAAATCGTATCAAAATTTTGGTTTTCTCTCAACTATTTGTCCAAATTATCTTTAAACACATCCAGGTTGTCTGAGTGTGTAACAGTGGATGGGAGGGTGTTCCATGTGAAACTTACACGTACAGCATAAGAATATCTTTAACAGATCAGACTTGAAGTGGAAATAAGCACTGTAATTTCATGTTTCCGACTAGCACGTGTTGGCGAGCGTGTGAAATGTTCAGAGAAGGGATTGTTAGGGACGTGCATAATGTTGAACATCAGTATGAGGTCACCTCTTAGTCGACGACAGCGGAAGTCGAAAAGATCGAGACTTCTCAAACGTTCTTCATATGGTTTAGCAGCTAGCCCGGATAAAATCTTTGAGGTTCGGTTGTAAATGCGCTGCAGAAGATTGATGGTCCAAACACCCAAATCCTTATCTTCAATTGGCCAGACGAGTTGGTGGGACCCAAGAGTGTATTTGTAATTCACGGTCTTTTCAATGTTTAACAATTTTCACTTTTGGAAGTTGAATGGTAGTTTGTTTCTCAGAGACCAATCGTGCAATGTGTTTAGATTCTTCTGCAAAATTTCACAGTCGTCATTTGTACACATGCCTCCAAAGCTCGATATCGTCTGCAAATAACTTAACCTTGCATTTAACACGCTCGAGAATGTCGTTTGCGTAGATCAAAAACAAAATCGGTCCGAAGACCGAACCCTGGGGCGCACCGCTCGTAATTTTAAATGATTTCGATAAGGCGACGTCGAATCGGGCTTAGGTACTCCTGTCGCGTAAATAGTTTTCTAGCCAAGCAAGAGGTTTTCCTGTTAGCCCGTGCAATTCAAGTTTCCGGATTAAAATACTATGATTTACGCGGTCAAAAGCCTTTGACATGTCTAAAAAGCATGCGTGGATGGAGTAACCATTATCCACACATTCAGTCCAGTCGTTTGAGGTAAACAAGAGATTAGATAGACATGAGTGATATTTCTTGAAACCGTGCTGTTCAGTCTCAAGCAGTCTGTTGGTTTCGAGTTGATGGGTGATCTTTTTCATTACTAAACTTTCTAACACTTTAGAAATTACTGGCAACAACGTAACTGGTCTATAGTTCGCAGCGTCCGATCGAAGCTCGCCCTTGTAGATTGATGTGATGATGCCAGATTTCCATTTCGCCGGAATGATACTATTTTCGAGCGATATTTGGAATAACGTACGAAGTGGACCACCCAATGAGGATGCACATCGTTTGAGGATAAATGGAGTGATTCCATCTGCTCCTGGTGACTTTGTGGTATTCAAACGAAGATGTCTGAGCATGACACACTCATTGTTTATTGAGATTTCATTTTGTATTTCATCGGATAAGCCGATCGAATGCAGCGTAATATGCACTGATTCCTTCGGACTAAAACCTTTTCAGTAGTAACCTGCAAGAACTTCGGCTGCCTCGAACGCAGTCGTAGTTAGACCATTAGGTGTGCGTAGTGCTGAGATTCCTGGCCTAATTTTTGATGTAGTGTTAACAATCTGGTACAGGATTTTGAGGTTCCGCTCCGTTATGAACAGTAGTCTTGCCTGATGAGTTTGGTTGTCCTCGGTGATAAGAGAGGTGAACTTGTTCCTCAACAGACGATATGTTTCACAATTATCTGGCATCGGATTCTGGACATAGTTTCTCCATGCATCGTTGCTTATCTTAATCTACTCCCTTGGGCAGCTCCTCAATGTAGAGGTAAATCGTTTAAGTTGTCTTTGGCACAAATCTGGAATGTAGGTTTATTTAATCACACAGCTTTTCTATGAAGTTTACCCAAAGTTTGCACATTTTAAATATCAACTCAGTCCAGATCCACAATATACAGAGAAATGCACACGACACATAGGTCACCAGGAGAGACAATGAGTAAAAATCTAACTAGAAATCAAATTAACATTAATAAATTAATCTAGTCGATATTTCCGGTGCCAACCGATGATGAAATCGTTGAATAAAATTTTATTTATTGAATTCAACGAATATTTTCCTGATAACAAATATTAAATACAAATTCAAATTCTGTATGCTTACTCATTTTTCTCGCCCGAAATTGAATTCCAGATAATCATATAGTAGTCCAATTTTCATAACACTAAATTCTCCTCAACTGAATGTGACCATTAGTAGTTGAGGCTCAAAGGCTGTGTAATGTAAAACAAATGAGGAGTCATTAAAATTGATTTCACGGAAAAACTAAAAGTTAATATAGAAAAATAAACAATTCGTGATTCGAGCTCTCGACCGGGGAGAGATATCATGGCCATTTTTAATCTGGGACAAAAATCAATCGTAGGATTCCGGCATTCGTATCCAATTTCAACGACGTTTTTAATTGTTTCGTTTATAATTTATAAAAAACGTTCAGAACCAATTGCCAAGTGCTGAAAGTTTCTCAATATATCAAATGTGTTCCGATTAGAACATATATTTCATGAGATGAAATCAACAAAAGCTAATTTTGCGAGGACTAGTATCACTGAATTTGAATCGTTTTATTTTTTGTACTACTTATGAGTAGCACTGTCGTAGAAACAGTGTTTAAACAATTTAAATTGCGATCGATGACATCATTAAATAATATCATTTAAATGCCATTTAATCTCCCAGTTTCAATCTATATTTTGTTGCACGAATTTTTCCAGTTACAGAATGCTCAGCAAGAAGTTAGATGTAAATACTTCCAGTTTTTTCGAGCTGTCAAACCATTAATTCTAAAATTTAATTGTGATTACTATTTCGTATTTTATTGATGATAACGAGAAAACGATTTCCAAAAAGTATCACAAGACTTTTTACCAGATGCTCACTGAGTTTGCTAATATGTAGAGAATGGCTGGACATGAAACTATGAAATCAGCAATTTTGTTGTTCTAGATCATTTAGATTCATATCAATATGAGGTTCCTATACTGAAATAAGATGCATTTACCTTCGTGAATGTGATTCATCAAATGAAGTAATATTCAAACAAACGTTGAGATATTTTAGGGTGAATAATTTTGTGTTGGCCCCAGTTTAATTAAATTGCTTAGTGTGCACAAATTACCTAAACGTTTGCCCGATACTTTGCCCGAGAGAATTTCATAGACCCACAACATTCAGCCTTCACATGTTCTCCAGTTAGCAATAATGGTGTCCATATAACTGATTGGGGTCCTCAAAATAATTGCTAAATTATTATATCGCAAGTCAAAGCCTTGACATGTTCAATCCAATGATGCTGGATCTCTGCGCTTAATGGATTGCTGGAGCGGTAAATTCGATATCGTCGAAATCGAAGTCGACGACTTGGTCGATGATTTTCAAGTATTCCGGTACCAGAAACGTGCATATACAAAATTTTGGTCCATTGCATGTTCTTCATAAATTTCTAAGTTTTGTAGAGCATGTTTCTCTGTCGAATATAATGATTATATTGTAACAAGAAGAAGTAGAATGAGCATTATTCATTTAAACGTATATTCAGCGAATCAAATTAATTTGAAAACACTAGTTTTGAATATGGACAAGGAATATGCGTGTGAGGTTCATGAGAAAATATCAAATTGTCACTCCCATTTAAATCCAAAACAGCTTGGTTTCGTCTACAGCGGCATCAAGCTTTGTGACGGAAGATGACAAAATGTCAGGTTGCATGATTTTTAAAATCCCAAGTATACGTTATCTTTAGCATTATTCCGACCGAAGCAAGAAATTTCACTTTTTCACAATAACAGTTTGTACAATGTTTTAAACGTCCATCGTTCACATAGCAAGATGTTGAAAAGTTTAGGAAACAAAAGAATTAGGTTTTCACTGAAAAAATAAACATTCGTTGAAAAGTTAATTTTGTTCACGACCGATTTCCCGCTAAAATGAAGGATAATAATCAATTTGCATTTCGAAAACATCGATCTTCAAGTGAGCTGAGCTCGATCTGATATCAGTATGCTTTCTTGAGTAAACAAATTGGTTCGGGTCTGTAGAGCGTAACATGTGGATCTAATGAAAACACGGTCGATAATATACAGTCTCGTAGAAGCGATATCCGGATACAGCAGGTATAGATGTACTATCAGGCGCCTAAGACGGTGACAATTGAACAATTTATTATCTTCCACAATTACAATTTCCTGTATTGATTCCAGGCGTTATTTTATGCTTTCGTGTATTTCTTCACCCCGACATGCGGTGAGCACTACGACCTTTAAAATGAAATTCGATCTTCCTATGAAAAACAAACTAATTCATGAGCCCTGCATTTGGTGTACTCGTCATAGACTTTTTCACAATTTCATTCATAGACTTAACTTGTGATGTTTTCAAACAATCGCATTTTACCCTGATTCCTTGTATCATTGAAACACCGTTATAGATCAGGAATTTTATACCCAATCAATATTTTCCAGCACGAGCTTTTGTTCAGACATGAACAAATGAAATTTGGTGCCATCGGATGGTCATATGTGCAACAAACATATTTTCTAAAATATGCATATTGTTGAAGATAATAAACAAAGTTGTTTTCGTTTGTCTATTTTGTTCAATCACACGTTTCTTCTGTGTAGGTCAGAAGGTAAATGAGATATGTGTACCAAAGATATGAAGAGAGTGATAATGATATTGGAGCCCAGTATCACTTTCCAAATAATGGAGACCCAGTAAAACGGTTTTAGCGTCATAACCCTTCTGAATATTTGGTCGCTAAATCATTTTATATGTGTGAAGTCAACGCGTTTCCAACAGAACGTTTATTACGTTTATTTTTATTCACACAATTATTTAAATAAAAACCTTTGCACACATTAGGTGACGCTCACAAATGCTTCGGATTTTCGGCCGTGTTCTGATACTGATCTGCGTTCAGCAGTCAAGCGCTGTATCTGCTCCTCACCAGATTGCGGACGACGCTTTAAACAATGCCTCCAATGTGGGCGGTCAAGAGCCAATTTTTCCCAACTCGCCAGGTGAATGCCAGTAGCTTTTCATATCTCTGTTGCAAACGTCTTTGTACCACAAGTGCGTCTAACCAACGGTCGACTTCTTAATTGCAACTCACCATAGAGTTTCTCTTTCGGATTACCACCATTTTTTCATTCTGTAGACATGACCAAGACCCCGCAGTCAGGACTGTCATAATAGGGCGAACATGCTCTGTAGAACAGATTTGAAATCACTTCAGCATTAGTCACTCTGTGCACCCACGATATGCCCAAGATACGACGGATGCTCCGTTGATGGGAGGCATTAAGCTTCCGTTCATTTCTTGCGTGGGTGGTTCAGGGTTCACTGTCGTACAGTAAAGCATTTAGTACGCACGCGCTTCATACCATCATCTTTGTCTTTAATGTCAGCTTGCGGTTACCCCAAACACGAGTGTTCAATCGAGACAGAATGACAGCTGCTCTTCCAATCCGCTTATCGATCTACGTCTCTAGTGAGAGGTCATTCCCAATGGTTGAGCCAAGGTATGTGAAATGATGTAATTATTCAAGCTGACAGTTTCCAACATTGATGATGGGAGGCAATAATTTTTTTTGACCATGTACTTTGGACTTGATCATGCTGATTTCTATCCACTATTTATTTCCGTGCCGACGAAAAGCAGTTCATTAGAGACTAGAATTGCTCTTGGGAGTGAGAAATGAATGCTGCATCCTCGGCAAACAGCAGGTCGCGGATTAGCATATTTTGTGTCGTGCTTTGTGCTCTCAAACGGCTTTGGTTGAAGAGCTTGTCATCACTCCGCGTGCGTAGGTAAATGCCTTTTGTCCTTGTCCTGAAAGCGTGCTTCTGAAGCAGAGCAAATAAAATGCTAAACTGCGTGGGAGCAAGAACAAACCCTTGTTTGACGCCTCGGCGAATTTCGAAGGCTTCTGATGCTGAAACCGTTGAAATGGACTGAGCTTTTCATGCTTGAGTGGAACGAAATAACGAGTTCGAGCAGTGTTGAGGGGCAGCCTATCAAATCAAGCATTTCAAAAAGACCCTCTCTGCTGACGTAGTCGAATGCCTTCGTTAAATCAATAAAAACAGCGTATAATGGCATACGCGGTTCCCGACACTTTTCTTGAAGTTTTCTCAGGGAGACGATCATGTCAACGGTTGATCTTTTCTCGCGGAATCCACATTGAGATTCGAAGTAAATTCTATCAGGTAAAACTTGCAGCCGTATCTGTAAGACATTAGCAAACCATTTGCCTACAACATTCACAAGGGAGATTCCTCTGTAATTGTTGAGATCGCCTTTGTCACTCTTATTCTTAAAAAGCGTGATGATCTTTGTGTCGCGCATCTCTCGTGTGACACACTCCTCCTGCCATCACTGAAGAAACAAATGGTGAAGCGGTTGTAATGATGCTGCTCTACCGCATTTGATGGGCTCAGGTGGAAGTCCGTCGTCACCAGGGCCCGTCCCATTCGCTGAGCGGTCGATTGCCCTATTGAGCTCATCAAGGGTAGGAAGAGTATCTAGATATTTAATATTCGGCAACCGCTCGACATTTTCAAGTGCATGCGGTAGAACCGTACTGTCCATGGAGTAGAGAGAGGAGAAGTGCTCTACCCATCTTTCCATCTACTGAGGTCAGTCGACAATCGGGTTACCAGATACATTCATAATTGGAGACGGTTCAAGTTTGTGTAAACAAATGGCTCACTTGATCAAATCATACATACTGTGAAAATTTCCGGTATCCGCAGCTTTTTGGATATCGAGGCTAATTTCAGTCCAATAGTCGTTTGCACATCGTTTTGCAGTCTGTTGGATATCATTTCTAGCTGCTCTTAAAAGTGGTAAATTTTCATCTGTTGGCATACCTATGAATCTCAAGAATACTGACCGTTGCTCATTCAACACAGCAGTCATCTCAGTAGCTTTTGCTTCTCGCTCGTTCGAGCTTCCTTCGGACCGAAAGTAGAAAGTGCGACTTTGCGTATGCAGCGTTTTATTGATTTCCAGTTTTCTGAAACAATTCGAGTGGGGTTGTCTTGCTGAACTCGGTTGTGAAAGCTTTTGAAAATCGCGCACCTAGATTGGATTCGCACATGCGGGTGTAGTTTAACCTAGGGTTAGCAGATAATTCGGTGCAGTGAAATCTGGTGTCGGGAAGCTTCAGTTTTGCACAAACCAGTGAATGATAAACTCCGCCTAGGACGGTCTTAACCCGTCTGAGAAAGGAGAAAAGTTGGGCTTAGGGCTAGTAACTCTATCCCGTAAAACCTACATTGCTACGAAAACGATGACAACAGATCCGAAAATTCTACTTATCAATGACAACAGGATTGACGCGCACCTTGCAAAAGGTCCTTTGACGGATGGAGATGAAAGCCCGATGGCCTTGCGCCGAAAAGAACGATAAGTCTTGGTTGCTGGAACGTTCGAATGCTGTATCAAGCTGGCAAACTGGCTCGAGCCATACATGAGCTCAACAGGTATGATCTGGGTACACTTGGAATGTCCGAGGTGAAATGGACCGGCTCTGGACAGCGAAAGCTAGATTGAGGTGAGAATATTATTTGGTCAGAAAGGCAAAATAACCTCCATTATGGTGGAGTCGCTCTGCTTGCTAGCAGAAAGACCAGCATTACGATCATGCAATGGAAGTTTGTAAACGAGCGACTCCTATATGCTGGACTAAATTTGAGCTTTTGCAAACTCTCGATTGTCGTGGCATACTCTCTAACAGTAGATGCAGCCCAAGTGGAGAAATTCAGGTTTTATGAAGCCATGCAATCAGTCTTGAGGGCAATCCCAAAGCACCAACTACTATTGATAATAAGAGATTTTAACGCTAGAACCGAAACTGTAAATATTCGGAGAGGCTACTTGACTTCTGCGAAGAGAATTATTTTGTCGTTGGAGGCACCTTATTCCCCACGAAAACATTCATAAAATAACCTGCTCTTATTCGGACGGTAGAACAGACAGTCAAATTGATTACATGATGATACATGGTAAATGGAGGCGCTCGTTACAAGATGTGAGGGTCATGCGTGGTGCCGATATTGGTAGCCACCGTTTCTTAATTGTGGGAAAATTTTTTTGAAACTAAGAAGGGCAAATATCGGAATTTAGCGCAACACACGATTGTATGTGAATAAACTAAGTGATGACGCTACGAGGAAAGCTTTTGGCAACATCCTGAGAGAGGAAATCAGCGCCCGGCTCAAGGATTCAATGACGATTGATGTTTTCAACCGCACACTAAAGGACGTCGGAGAAAATGTCTTCGGTACAGACAGAGGGGCAAAACCTCATAGATCTCGTCAAAAACCTGGAAACGCATTGAAGAGAGAAAAAATGTCAAAAACGCATGCTAAGCAAGAAACCGTCTAATGAAAGGAATGCTATCACTGAAGAGTGTAGAATCAAAGTTAAAGTGGTTAAAATATCAGCGAGGAAGAACAAAAGACGTTATGTGGGAAACCTAACATAAGAAGCAGAAGAGGCGTGTCGAATGAATGATTTGAGCAAGTTATATCAGATTGATCAAAAGCTCTGCAATCGTAGTCAGGCAAGCACTCAACAAGTGAGGACTTAGGGTGAAGATGTAATAACTGATGCGAAAGAAAAGATAGCCGGATGGCGAGAACATTTTGAGCTCGTTCTAAACCGCCCACCGCCTCAAATCAACGTCGATATACCTGAGGCAGCTACAGACCTCGACGTCAACACAGACCCCATCAGCCTCCAAGGAGTGCAATTTGCTATCCACAGGTTGAAAAATGGGAAGGCACGAGATGACGATGGAGTGTATGCCCAACTGCTAAAGGCAGAAACCGAAGAGACAGCGAAAGTTTTGCGAGACCTATTCCAAAACATCTGGGATACTGAGGAGATACCGGACGGCCGGCGTTCAGGTACTATAATCAAACTTCTTGAGAAAAGTGACTTGAGCTACTGCGCCAATTGGTGAGGTATTACGCTTCTATCAGTCACGAGCAAAGTATTCATTCTCCGACGTGTCTCCAATGCAGTTAAATCCATTTTGCGACAAGAGCAAGCCTGTTTCAGGAAAACAAATTCTTGCTTTGACCAAATCTTTGTCCTTCGTCCGATCCAGGAACAGACACATGAATGAAATGCAGAGCTTTGGGTGGCCTACAATGACCTCCAGAATGCCTTCGATAGCGTTCACCGACCAGTGTTATGGAAAATCCTTCGTCATTACGGTATATTATAAAAGATAGTAAATCTCGCTCACAATGGAATGCTTACCGAGAAGTTTGAGGTTCGTACGGGAGTGAGGCAAGGATGTATCCTCTCACCGATACTCTTCCCTCTAACCATAGACTGGATTATGAGACAGGTGACCGATGGCATGGCAACAGGCATTCCATGGACCCCAGCGGGACCGCTAAGAGATATGGACTACACGAATGATGTTGCCCTCTTTGCATGCAAGATCAGTGACATGCAGAACAAGAGCGATCGACTATCGGCAATTGGCAAGACGCTGGGTTTAGAAATTAAGGCTGGCAAATCGGAATGTTCCGGAGCAACCACCAGTGTTCGAGAACGGTCAACCACTCAGTGAGGTTACATATACAGTCTACCTTGGGAGCAAACTGACTGTAAATGGTGACTGCGAAGATGAGGTCAAGAGAAGGATCGGGAAAGCAAACCAAGCATTCTGCATACTGAATTCCATTTGGAAATCTTCCACTCTAAGCAGTAACACGAAGATCAGACTCTTCAAGAGCAACGTTATGAGTGTGTTGCTGTATGCATCGGAATACTGGAAGACGACCGCTGCCATTGAGCGCAGAATGATCGTGTTTCAAACTAAGTGCTTGAGAAGGATTCTACGGATTTTTTAGCCACACAACATTTCGAATGAAGAGCTCCTGCAAAAAACTGTTCTGATGATGGTATCTTCCGTAGTCAAAAGACGACAGTGGAGATAGTTCTGTTATGTCTGCGAGATGGATACCAGTTCGCATACGAATGTAGCTATTCACTGGCTTCCACAAAGTAAACAAAAATTGGCCGGCTCAAGAAAACAAAACGTTGGAACGCAAACAACAAACTCACAAGTATTCACGGTGCAGACGGCAACCGAAGCAGTGGCAGACCGGAACCATTGGCTAAGGGTTGTCCTTGCCTAATGTGCCACCCGGAACGGAGAGGACTGAGTGAATGAGCGAGAAAGTGAGTGAATGTTTAGTGTCACATTCTGCGCTTTGATATGATCTGGTGAGAAGTACGCTTCCTATATTAGTGCGCTTATTAAAAATAAGATCAAGCTGATGCCAATGCCTAGAGCGAGGTGGTTTCCAAGAGAACTTATGCTGCGGTTCTGTTTGAAAGAAAGTGTTAGTGACACAAAGATTGAACTGTGAGACATTCCTAAAAGGCGTTGTCCATTTTCATAAGTTTTACCTAAACCGATCCTTCCGCGACAGTTTTGCCAAGACTCGTATTCTGCACCAACTCTGGCATTGCAATCACTCAATGCCATTACACTGTTGTTTGTGGCACGTTTTCAGGACAGTTGTGAGGTTATGATAAAAACCGTCTTTTTCAGCAGGCGTCAGAGAGAGCGTCGGTGTATAAACTTATACCAACGTAATGTCACCAGTGATGCACTTCAGATTTAAAGTCTACATCCGGTCGCTCACATTTCTGCTCGGTTCTGGTGCATTTAGTAGGTCGTTTCGGAAGGCAAACTCAACTCCATGCAATTGAGGCTCATCAGAACCACTTCCTTTCCAAAAATGTGTAATTATTTTCTAATAACATACCAGTGTCTAGTAATCGCGTCTTTTGCAGCAAAGTCGACATTCAGCTTCATTGTTAATAACACCTGATTTTCTCACGCCTCAGATATTCGAGACTTCGTCATGAAACCCTGGAAGCATGGGCCGGGCGTTCCAGGTTCCTTTTTAAGAACTGACGTTTGTTGTTTAGTAATTCGTTCAGCTGGTGCGAAATCTTACAGTCAGCTTGTCGGTTGATTACTAATCTCCATGCAACAAACTAGGATAGCAGACCGTGCCAAGAATGAACTTTATTTACTGGGGGCTCCCCTGCTTGAGGTAGAGCGGTAGCCGTCCAATGAGACCTGAAAATCTTGCCCACCGTCGAAAGCAGCCCGGGCCAGTCGAGCCATAGCTTTTAACCGAAACCTGCTGCTTCTCTTTTTATTATCCGTAGAAGCGGAATTGAGTGTCTTCTCGTTAGTGCGTTGTAATGTATGCCAGGGCAGTCAAATATGGAGAACTAGATGTTGTCCATCCAGCATGTGCTTTCTCTCCACGGCACCACCCGAACCAAAGAAACAGCTAGGCCGATACTTTTGGACAACGATGCAGTCACAGAAGTTGGCAGGGCGAAGTTAAATAAAAACTCTAACTGCCTAACTGCAGTCTGGTTATTGATTTTTCCTCGAGAATGACTCCTTAGGTATTTCCCATGATTGGATGTAGCCACAATGCAGTGGAGGTTTGAGATAAGGGTTTTCCTTCCCCTAGTTGGACGGCTTTCGTGGATTACGAACTCCAGCTGCCCGATGCATGGTGGTTATACGGCGCTAGTCAGCCGCCCTTTCTACTCTCTGTAGAAGAAGTTTCCCTAGGTCACATAGGACCACACGTCGGACCAGGAGGTGGAGATAGTTGCCTGAGGCTATATGAGAATCGTGTCATTGAAGCATTTTTGGAATTGGGAGCTTATCCGAAAAAACAGCACAGGCCGTGATCGTATAGAACGCACCAAAGCTTGGACTATCCGTCTTATCAGCGGTGAAGACGTATTCCCCCCTGAAATTCCCAATTAGGTACAGCATTCAGAATAAAATAGTAGCCAACATCTTGATATGATTAACAGGTTTATTAAAGGCATTCAACATAATACGCGTGCGTAAACAGGTTCAAATATCCACAAAGTTAAATATACTTTTCTGTGAAGAAAGATTCACAGCCAATGTTTCCCGAAGATAAATAAGTTCACAGCAATTCAGGTTCGACAACATGACCAATGAATACTGGCATGGTTTCGTCACAGACAATAGCCACAAAAAATGGTTTATTGACACGAAACTCAGATTTGGCCATGGACCCCATTTGTATAGCTACCATTCCGGTGGCAGCAGCTGCGGTTGCACCAAACTCGTCAACCTGAAAAACAGCAATGTTTGTTTATGTTATCCGTGTCATGTGAACGTATGTTCAACATACATCAAGGACTGCCTTGTGATACGCTGATTGGATGTACAGCATCGGGTCAGTGCACATCTTGGTGAGATCAGCGGACTCAGAGAAGAGAGAATTCATCCCACAAGCTGATAGGAGGCTCTTCAATTTGATTGGATCATTGACACCCAATTTAAATTTTGGAAGATTCAGCATCACATTTTTCTCGATGAAATTGGAGTTTAAAATTGACGCCAATTTTCCCTCATTCCTGAGTTATGGGATCAAATTCAGTAGACCTGCTTGTTGATTCGGAAGCACGATAAGCATTTCCCAACTAAATTGAAGATTCATTACTTTGTTTGACGAAAAGGCAGTTTCAATGCCATTGCATCATATTCCTGAAGCTCCAGAAATGGGTACTTATCTTCCTTGGACATCATTGGATCTATCATTCTCGAACCACCCAAACGATAAAAGTCAGCTCGATGTGTATTCGCTTTATCGAATCCCTCTTTCCAGAATCCTTGAAACAAATGTATTAAAATAAACACCCACCTTTAAAATAGAGTGCGTTCATCAATACCAAAGTTGAATCATTATTCAGCTCCCCATGTGGCAAGAGATCCTTGATTTTTTCTTTGGTCTGCTTCTCAACCCACTTGTTCATATGCTGACGCATCGCTTCCAAATCGTTGAGAGCATTTATTTTTTCGGCAGACGCTTCATAATATTTTGCAAGCGTTTGCTCGTAAGCTTCGACAATCTTGGCCTCTTTAAGTAGGAACATTTTGTTTGCGATGGAGACATCAACTCCAGCCGTCGGCTTGAAATGCTCCATCAGATTTGACCCGAAAGTTTGATGCAGCGTTTCAGACGTTCCTCCTTTTGAAATGCACAACGCATTTAACATTTCAGTCTTCGTGACACCATCCGCACCGGCCAAGACCATCAGGCACGCTGTGTAGATACTCACGGGTGACAAAAGTACATTTTGTAAGTTGCCTGCAATATTTAGAATCGGCATTAATATTCAATATTAGACCAACCCCTTTGTTCATCACAAATCTGGTCGTACAATTTGCTCGAAAATTGGCACAAAGCTTGGTTTAGTTCCGCCATCTTCGCGTTATTGTAGCGTAATATTAAAAAATCAGCTATTTCAATTTTTCTAATTTACCATTCGAAGACCGCTAATGATTGGTTCATACGAGGATCGGACTTGGTTTGTTTGTATGTGTGCTGTCTAACAGATTCAACATTTTTAGATGAGAATTTGCAATTAGTCATTAGGCAAACCACTATGTCAGCTTTTATTTAAGTCAATTTTGAAAGCATCGTGGTTTCATCTATATATTTCGGGGATTTTTAATGATTAAAAAGATCGCTGTAATATAGAGAAGATTAAAATAGGAATCCGACAAATTTTTGGTTTAGTCTGGTGTCCGAGAGTTTGGAGGTAATCCATTTCAGTTTATAGCTAGAAATAGAATAGTTATGAATAAAACAATGCAAAGAAAGTGTCGTGTAATCATTCTAATAGTCTAAAGTCAACCCAGAGTTGAACGCAGTCGATGAAATGGTCCGGTAAATGCAGTAAAGAGTAGTTCTGAGGGTAGAGATTTCCAGAGAAGATGTAGTCCAGCCGATGACAAGTTCCTCTTAGAGTTGTGGCGAGTTCACTATTTTTGTGTGACAGCGATTAACACGAATGTTCATTTAAAGATTGGCATGAATATGGCCTCTCGCGCATATTGAATATATATATATATATATATATATATATATATAGATATATATATATATATATATATATATATAAATATATACAAGACCCAGGATGGTTGAAAACCACAGAATCACAGAGTGATTCGTGGTCAAGCACTCAAGGCGCTTATGGATGACCAAAGTGATGTGTTGCTCACATCCTCCGAAATTACACTTCACTACCGGTTTCTGATGACGGCAAACAGCCAGAAACCGGTAGTGGAGTGTAATTTAGAGGGATATGAGCAACACATCACTTAGATCAGAGGTCTGTTTACCAGGTTCAACTAAACCCAACAAACTTTTCAAATCACAAACTACTGACTCAATGTTAGTTCTATGATTCACGATTCTATGTAGGAGCTAGGGATGTGATCTATTGCTCAGATCTTAGAGGTAATTCTGAATAATTTCTGTATTGATTTACCACCTCGCACTGCAGACTGTTTTTCAAATTTCCGCACACCCAGATACCGATATCTTTCTGCGATATTCTCCACTCAAGCGTATGTCTGCTCAGCATATATGAGAGAGAGAATAGTTTATCAACTTGCAACATTTTACACTTGAAGAAGTTAAAGAGCAGCCTGTTTTGAATTGACCACTGGTGCAGCTTATTTAAGTTTGCTTATAAAGCTAAGCAAAATCAAGAAAAAAGACATTTTGTGAAAAATCGGTAAAGTTGGTAACGTTTCGCTATTGACTTAGAATCTTCGTCAGACCAAGTAATATGTCAGTACGAACAGAGATGAAGCCTAAATTTCATTCACCAGACCAACACTAAGCTGTTTAAGAACTGCACAGTCCATTTTGGCTACTGCGCTTGTTCAGTATCAAATGATGCACCACCACACATATCATCCCTCAATTGTTTCGATCTAGTTACGTGTGAATGATATCTGCTGACAGATTAGCTTGATTGCGTAATCGGTGCGCACACTAGAGTTTACGTATGTTAATATTTATCCGCTGCAGAACCGGACGATAGATTGTGAAGATATCAGTCCCGTCCACTTAATTGACTGCATTCTTACCAGGCTTTGTTATCTTAACCGCCTCAGTGTGAAGTCGTTCCTTATCACTTCTACGTTATTAAGATCAACGCTGCGACCTGTATCCAGCATGTGTTTTGCTAGTTCTGAATCTCTTATCAGTGATTGATATTTACTGGAATTGCGTTGCTGCTTTCCAAATTGATTTTGTTTATGAATATTCTGATACTGAGTTCTCTGGATGTTTGCCCCATATATACTACCAAACAAAACTTGCAGTTGATCTTATATACGCAGTTCGTCGCACGGTCTTATGTTTTTTATCATTGAGATGTGTTAATGAGGATTGGAGAGTTCTACCCTTTTTGAACTTCACTCGTATAAATGCGTTATTCAAGATAAGACTTTTTCCCTTTTGAGTGCTGGTTATTCAACCCGTTTCATTTGGCTTTTAATTAGGCTCTAAGGGTAACCGTGGTCAGAAAGCCGAGGATAAGTTCTTGATGTGCTCGATTTTTATCGGTGGCATCGCTGCACAAGCGTTCAACTTTGTAGAACAGCGATTTCGCCCCTGAATTAAAATACATTATTGGGGTGTGCTTATGAGTACCGCAAGACCGCATCTCTACCGATGCGATGGACCGTATAGCTTATTTTACCTTTCTGCATTCGCGCGAGACTGTCCAAGAATGGAATTGTCCCTTCTGTCGACTCAATCTCACTTTTAACTTGGTTGTTAATGTAACTACGGAATGCTTGCAGTCTGTTTCTTTTTTTTATAACGAATGTATATTCGACAATACGCCATCATATATTTGTAAGAAGAGCGTCATTTATTTAGAGCCAACTCTTCAAAGTGATATATTTACATATTCGTTTACACTGGGGAAATAGTTGAACCGATCGCTAAACCATCCTTTTTCTTGTATAACTGCCCATTAAACAAGGAGTCCTAAATATTCAGACAAATCGCTATGCCATAATAAACTTAACAACTTTGAACGCAAGAACAATGTGAAATAATGGTTCACACGGTTGGGCTTGGTAGTTTTTGAGTATCATTGGGTTATCTCGTCTGGTCACGTAGATCTACATATACATTTTATTTCCGTTAATGCAGCACAAACACTGTCTGAGCAATCAATGATTCACTCAAAGATTGATCATCACTTTGAATGGTGCATTGTTGAACGGTCAATGTGAAATTCGAGTGTGTAAAGCTCAGGTAAAAATGTATGCTAAAAGAAAATCGGACTAAATTAATGTGCTGCTACATCCCCATCCCTTACACTCCACTACCGGTTTCTGGCTGTTTTTCGTCGTCAGGTGGAGACAGTAGGATCAGCTCCAGTGTTTATCAGGTTAAAATAAACCAAACGTAGTTTTCAAATCCAACATTTCTGGTTTAATTTTAGTTCTATCATTCACCATTAGATGTATGAGCTATGGATGCGGTCTATTAATGAGATCTTAGATGTCACCCTAAATAATTTGTTTAAATATTTGCCACATGGGTTTTAGGTAGTTGACACAGAAGAAAGCTTTGAAATAGGTTATTGTAGCAAGTCGGTTTACCATTACCTTAATCTAGTACCGTTAGTAAATCCTGAAAAGTAGTAAAACGATTAGATAGACTTGGTCGAATTATACGCAAACGTGTTGTGCTGCGGTAAAGGTATTTTCATGTTCTAGATGTTCTGTATGCGCACTGTCACGATGTTATCAATTAGCTTTCAGATTACCGGTTGCAACGTTATGTATGCCAATCTATGTCCGATTTCGAGAGGAAATTGTGCTAATACAATGTGTGATAACATAATCTAATTTCTCCATTTAGGATCATTGGCTGTCCAAAAAATCCAAATCGGACGATGTGCAAATTAATATCAACTTTGCATTAATATTACAGTGAATTGATGGGCTGAGGATAAACAAATGCGACAGCCTAATTTAATAAGTTTGAATTTCAATCAAAACAATAATTTCAAATTAATAAGTACATTGTCTTTAACATAACTTTAAATTGATGCCTGAATATTAGGTTACGGATTCGCAAAACTGAGGAGAGATGACTACCGCGGAAGATATTGTTTGATTCTATCATGTTTCCTGACATTTATATACCACTCATTTAGAAATACAAATGCATTCACCCAAATTGGTGGAACATTATTTTCAGGTTTGAGACTGCTCATGATTAACAGATAATTCGGTACACGTCCGATAAATGTGATTTCTTTTGTTGTTGTTGATTTTGGTTTCTGATTAGCATTCGACTTTTTAGTTCACTAAGACCATATTATCGAAATACACAGGGTCAAATTGGATGCAGTCAGGGGTGAAAATTCAGCTACCATATGAAAACTCATTTTCTAGATTGCGCTTAAAGGATTGATTATGTCATCGCTGATATTGCGCGTACCAAATATTTCATATAAAACTGAAATCTAGATTTCGACATTCTGAAATGAATCAGACTCACGAACGTAAAAGCATCAAATTTCAATTGAGGAGCCTAATGTTGATATGAATCTAATTGATTTACGGAAATTAGATTGTTGATTTCTTAGTTTTGTGTTCATCCGAACTTTCGATATTCTGAAATTGAGTGACCATCCTGTAAAACGTTTTGTGATACTCATTGGAAATCACTTATCGATTATCATCAAGAAAATAACATAATGTAATGACAATTTAATTTTTGAACTAATATTTTGTCAAGTTAAAAAACTGGAAGTTTTTACGTGTAAGTTCTTGCTGAGCATTCTACCGCTCGAAGAATTCATGAGAAAGATTTAGACTGAAACTGAGAGATTAACTGGCGTTTAAATCATATGATTAAAGATTACCCTGATCGCCGTTTGAAGTGGTTGAACACTGTTTATACGTTAGTGCTGTTCATAAGTAGTACAATAAAATAAAACGATTCTTACAACTATTGCTGTTGATGATTTCATTTCCTGAAATATTAGCTGAAATTTTGAGAGACGTTTAATTTTTTATCGCAAGTACTGACTGCCCAATATCCGACTTCCTAAATATAACTCTCCATACAATAGATGTTTCGGCCGTTTTCCGGTTTGTAGACATGAACAAGCCAGCGCAGGCGGCGCAGTCGCAATAGGGTGTACATGCTATGTAGACCAGCTTTGAAATCACTTCAGCATTGGTAACTCTGTCCATTCACGATATGTTCATTATGAGAGGAATGTTTCGTAAATGGAAACAAAATTTAGCTTTCGTTGTTGTATTGCGTGTGTGGTTCAGGTTTCACTCCCGTGCAGTGAAGCATTTAGTGCGCACGCGCTGTATGCCATCATCTTTCTCCTGACAGTCAGGTTGTGGTTACCCCAAAAACAAGAGTTCAATCAGGAAAGAAAATGACAGCTGCTATGTCGAATGTAAAATTTTATTATAACAAGAAGAAGTAGAATAAACCTTATTAGTTTTACGAATTGTCATCGAATCAAAACAATTTGACCACACACGCTATTTTACAATTTCCTGTAATAATTCCAGGCGTTCTTGTGAGCTTTGGTGTATTTCTTCACCCCGACATGCCGTGGGCACTATGAGCTTTATAATAAAAATTGGTCTTCCTACGCAAAACAAACTAATTCATGAGCACTGCATTTGGTGTATTCGTTGTCCACTTTTCACATTTTCATTAGTAGCGTGAACCAGTGTTGTTTTCAAACATTCGCATTTTACCCTGATTCCTTGTATTCTTGAAACACCGTTAGAGGTCAGAAATGTTGTATCAAATCGATATTTTAGAGCACAAGCTTTTGTTCAGATGTGAACAACTGAAAATTAGTGCCATCGGATGGTCATATGAGCAACAAAAATATTTTCTAAAATATGCATATTGTTGAATATCATAAACAGTTGTTGTTTCCTTTCTCTGCTGTGTTCAAATTTAAAAGCACACGTTTTTTCTTGTTAGTCGAGAGGTAACTGAGATACGTGGATCAAAGTTATAAAGAGAGTGATTATGTTATCAGATAACAGTTTAACTTTGCAAATAATAGAGACGCAGTAAAACGCTTTCAGAGTGTATACCACACCTGAATATTTGGTCGCTAAATCAATAGATACTCTGATCACTCGAATGGAGCTTGTTTTATTAACAACGCTCCAAATGATCCTGACTTAAACACTCTCTTAGAAAACAGTTAACATCAAATTGCATATTTCCTCAATATTGCTACCACCAGAAAACAATAATACATTGGACTGCTTCTATGGTTGCCAACAGTGGATGTACATCACAAGCGCATTATGTTTTTAAGCTCCGCAGCTTTTCGAAACAGTCCGATTTTGTATGAACAGTTTCTCCGTAGTTCATACAGAGATAAGCAGAATACAACAAAAACCACAGATTATTATGGAAACAATGAAGAATATAACAAGCAATATGTGATTTGGCTGCCTACTAAGCAGTTCAAGAAACAGACAAAAATATGAAAGAAAGACATTGTTTTCGATTGGTAGGATAACAAATGTAGATGCATGGGATCAAGATGTATGGTATTCTTTGATACATTTATTATGTGTCAAAAAGTCATCAAACCTTCTCTTGAAAGTCTTTCGATTTGGCGAGTTTACAACATAACCTGTTAGATGGTTCCAAGTAAAACAAACACGCATCTCAAAAATATGTCGTCTACAGTTGATTCTCATTTTTAAGCCATGACGAACATGCTTGAACTGCATATTCCTTTATGGGTCTGATGTAGTTATTTATAATGCACTGAATTATCTGTGTTTTTTTCAAAGTTATTCAAAGTTTTAATGGTCCAAAAAGTAAATACTTTACAGTAACCACAGATTAAAAATATAGGGAATTCATAAAAACAACACAAATGTTTTATACACAAGGAAAGTCAGCACGTGTATTCAGGTGCAAGGTTGCGTTTAGTCAACATATACTTGTCAAGTTCAGCCTTGAACATGTTCAGGCTTGTTGCGCAAATGATATGTAGGGGCAGTGAGTTCCATAGTAAACAGACTCTGACAGCAAAGAAAAACCTTCGACAATTTGATCTGGAGTGTGGAATAATTAACTTGTATCCATGCGATCTGCTACCACGTGCTTCTTGCCGATGAAACAGGTGTTCGTGTGTGTGATCCACTGTATGCAGAATATTGAAAAGCAGGATCAAGTCACCCCTGAGACGACGGTACGAAAAGTCAAAGGTTGAGAACCTACCGAACATTCTTTTTTAGGATTAATAATTTCCATGATGTTTTGCGATAGACGGAGATGCAGTGACATGACATTCCTAGGGTTTTGCTTATAAACACACTTAAGTCCTTTTGTTCCATGCACAACAAGAGGCCGTGTGCACCAAGAAATTATGGGAACTCCACATATTGTCTAAGGTTTAACATGTGACTCTTATTTGAATTGAAAAATTAGCGATCCATTTGAAGCAGTTCGCAGTCTTCCATTTCATTTAACCTCAACCACACTTTTATATGGTCCGCTAACAGTACGATCTTACATTTGATGATAGCCGATACCACATCGTTTCAGCTCCTGAAAGAGTTTTCTTTGGTTTTCGCGGTCAAATACCGACCATATCAATGTAACATACATTAATGTTATTCACAACATCTACTACTCCAGCTCCTGGCCTGCACGCGTGGTCCTGTGTGACCCGGCGCAACTGCTTCTACTGACAGGAGAAAGGGCGAAGGCGGCTGACTGGCGCCTCAAAACCAGCATGCTTCGGGCAGGTGGAGCTCGTTAGTCCATAAAGGTGGCCTACCTACGGAAAGGAAAACCCTTATCTCAAACCTCCACTGCCTTGTGGCTACATCCATTCATGGATAAGGCTTCAGGAGTCAACCTCGAAGAAAAATCCGTAGCCGGAGTCCCGTTAGGCAGTCCGAAGTTTATTCAACTTCGTCCTGCCAGCTCCTGCGACGGCATCGTTGTCCAAACGTATCAGCCTATCTGTTTCTTTGGTTCCAGTGGTGCCGTGGAGAGGGAGCACTTGCTGCATGGGCAACAGCTAATATAGGAAGCGTGCTCCTTACCAGATCATATCAAAGCGCAGACTGCAACACTGATCATTCACTGGTCTGTGGAAAAATGAAGCTCCTCCACACGAGATTTCACCGCACCAAATTGTCTGCTAAACCTAGGATAGACGTCACTCGCATGTGCGAACCTAATCTAACTTCGAGATTCGCAAAAGCCTTCACAGACGAGTTCAACAAGACAACCCCACTTGAATCTGCTTCAGAAAACTGGGAATTGATAAAAAGCTGCTTATGCTGAGTCGCACTTTCCACTTCCGGTCCGAAGAAAGCTCGAACGAGCGACTGGTTGGAAGCAAACGCTTCTGAGATGACTGCTGTGCTGGATGAGAATCGCTCAGCATTCTTGAGGTTCAAAGGTATGCAAACAGATGAAAACTAACGTCTCCTAAGAGCAGCTAGAAATAAGGTCCAACAGACTGCAAGGCGTTGTGCGAACGACTATTGGACTAAAGTTAGCCTCAATATCCAAAAAGCTGCGGATACCGGCAATTTTCACGGTATGTATGATGGGATCAAGAGAGCCATTGGCCCAAACAAACTTAAAACTGCTCCCATTAAGTCTTTATCTGGTAATCCGATTGTCGACAAAACTCAACAGATGGACAGTACGGTTCTAACGCATGCACTTGAAAATGTCGAACGGTTGCCGACCATGGAATATCTAGATACCCCTCCTACACTTGATGAGCTCAATGAAGCAATCGACCGCTTAGCGAATAGGAAGGCCCCTGGTGACGACGGAATTCCACCTGAGCTCATCAAATGCGGCAGAGCAGCATTATTACAGCCTCTTCACCATTTGCTTCTTCAGTGCTGGCAGGAGCGGGGTGTCCCACAGGAGATGCGAGACACAAAGTTCATCACGCTATTTAAGAATAATGGTGACAGAGGCGACTGCAACAATTACAGGGGAATCTCCCTTCTGAATGTTGTAGGCAATTTGTTTGCTGAAGTATTACAGATCCGGCTGCAAGTTTTAGCTGATAGAAATTACTCCGAATCTCAATGTGGCTTCCGCAAGGGAAGATCAACCGTTGACATGATCTTCTCCCTGGGACAACTTCAAGAAAAGTGTCGGGAAAAGCGTATGCCATTATATGCTGTTTTTATTGATTTAACTAAGGCATTCGACTACGTCAGCAGGGAGGGTCTCTCCAAAATGCTCGATCTGATAGGCTGCCCCCAAGGCTGCTGAGACTCGTTATTTCGTTCCACTCAGGCATGAAAGGCTCAGTCCATTTTAACGGTTGCAGTTCAGAAGCATTTGAAACTCGCCGAGGCGTCAAACAAGGGTGTGTTCTTGCTCCCACGCTGTTCGGCATTTTCTTTGCTGTGCTTCTGAAGCACGCTTTTGAGATGAGAACAGAAGGTATTTACATACACACGCAAAGTGATGGCAAGCTTTTCAAACTGAACCGGTTGAGAGCACAAACCAAAGAACGCGATGTGATAATCCGTGACCTGTTGTTTGCCGACGATGCAGCCTTTATTGCTCACTCCCAAGAGAACCTACGGTCGCTAATGGACTGTTTTTCGTCGGCATGCAAAGACTTTGGTCTAACAATCAGCATGAGCAAGACCAAAGTCCTTTGTCAAGGGACTGTATCGCCGCCAATCATCACTGTTGGAAACTGTCAGCTCGAACCAGTACATCATTTCACATATCTTGGTTCAACCATTGCGGACAACCTCTCGCTAGACACGGAGATTGATAAGCGGATTGGCAGAGCAGCTGTCATTTTGTCCCGATTGAACTCTCGTGTTTGGGTAACCGCAAGCTGACTGTAAAGACAAAGATGATGGTATACAGTGCGTGCGTACTAAATGCTTTACTATACGGCAGTGAAACCTGGGCCACCCACGCAAGACAGGAACGGAAGCTGAATGCTTTCCATCTACGAAGCATCCGTCGTATCTTGAACATATCGTGGATGGACAGAGTGACTAACGCTGAAGTGCTTTCAAAAGCTGGTCTACAGAGCATGTTTACCCTATTACGTCAGCGCCGCCTGCGGTGGCTTGGTCATGTCTATAGAATGGAAAATGGTCGTATTCCGAAAGATCTACTCTACGGTGAGTTGCAATTAGGAAGTCGACCATTGGGCAGACCGCACTTGCGGTACAAAGATGTTTGCAAAAGAGATATGAAAGCTCTTGACATTGACCCCGCAAGCTGGGAAGAACTTGCTCTTGACCGCTCACTTTGGAGGCATTGGTTAAAGCGTCGACTGCAAGCCGGGGAGGAACAAATACAGCTCCTGGCTGCATAACGCAGATTACGCCGCCGGCGTGCAACTGATGCAATACCACAGAGTTCTGACTATCGTTGCAAGCGCTGCGGGAGAGATTGTTCCTCCCGAATCGGACTGTTTAGTCATTCAAAAAGTTGGAAAACATGAAATTCATCCGACGTGATATACATCCATGGTTGACATCGACCGACGGAGGCCAACAACAACTAATCGCTTCCAGTCGTCGAGCGTAAAGCGGAGGTTAGTAGGGAAGAGGTATCCCTTTTTAAAACCAAGTTGTGCTCTCGAAAACCGCTAGAGAGAAGCAGATACAGCTCACGCCGCAATGCGTTTAACTTACGCCATACATCAGAGATCTGACTATATTTGCAAGCGATGCGGGAGAGATTGTTCTTCACTAATTGCATTGCTTATTCATTCAAAAAGCTGAAAAACATGTAATTCATGCGATTGTGATTTACATCCATGGTCGACATTGACCGAAGCAGGCCAAATACAAATGGAATATTATTGGGTTACTTTCAAAATTACCTGTGGAAATTTAGCGAAAGTAGCCTGCCAAGCACCTCTAATTTGGTAATGCCTAATGTGTCCAATGCTATTGGATGCTTTATTACTGGATCTAATTGTATATCCACGCTCTCCTCTAGACAAAAGGGTGTAGCACAATAATTTATTACAAGATCATCCGCACAGTACGCTGCATTCGTGGTCATTTTAGAGTACGTTCGCAACTTCTAGTTTCACTTAACATTGCTTCCTCAAAATGTGGTAAAAATAGCTTTGGATTTCGCCCCATTCTCACAGTATAGCAGCTTGATTCTGTATTTTGCCTTCAGTAAAAAGCATAATAGCTCCTACGTTATCTAAGGTTTCTAATGTGGTTTTGGTGGTTTACACTGCGATGATTTCTCAAAGCCATAGTTCGCATTTTAATACATTTCCGAGTGCGACTGCGGATTATAAATCCCAATGCATTTCCACACTACGTAGTTAATAATTCATGCAGAGGGCTGATCTATGATTAGTATTCGATATAAAATCATTTTAAACGAAAAAGTTTATTATTTCATGCGAAACAAATGCGAAAATTCGCCAGAGCATACATAACGTGCCGCTAGCTCTGCTGTACACCGCTTCGAATTCCAAGCTATTCGTCATATTTCTAATAATCAGTACGCCGCGGTCATTTTCTTTCGTAATCCAATGCAGTTGTTGCATATTTAATGTTGTAGGTGAACAAGAATTTTTTTTATTTATTTGTAACATTCCGCACTTTCTGAATTTGAATGGAAGCGTCTTCCGCTCTTACCAACTGTTTAATATAACCATTTCACTTTATAAGCGCAAACGGTCCATGCTTGACGTGATTCTCATACAAAGTTTAGCATCATCCGTAAAGAGAAATTTTAATTGCTGTAGGAGTTTCCAATAATCGCTGTTTTCGAATATATGAGAAACAAAAAGATGGTATCCTCACATTCAAGAAGGGGTTAGTGAATATTTATGCGCTTGGGACATTCGTGCGAGTTCATTAAATGTATCATGTTGTGGAGCGACTGTTCGCTTTCAACAATATACGATTAAAACCTGGAGTCCGCCACCTCAATGGTGTCGGTTGAGTATCCTTTGCACAGCTCAGTTAGTTTATCCATCTCGTTGAACCAAATTTTGGCATTCGAATAGAGATATTCGGTCGAGCATTTAGCATGTAACAATGAACTAGTAACAACATTTGTTTGACGTCTTCAACATCTGGCCTCTGCCGTTTTATTTAATCAAGTTGCGGTATTTACATGTGCGATTTTGTGTCACTCACAGATGATTCATCATTGGAAAGCTGCCATCTCAACTCAGTAAGGGATTTCGCATTACACAATCGAACGCTATCAAGTAATCAGTTTCTACAATATTTCATTTTGAATCGGATAGCATCAGCCATGCTAATTGACAAAAACCTTCACCTTTACTAGATTTTAGCATTTTCCTTGATAGTTTGGCAAACAGGTTGTTCTGTACATGACCACGTCCAGAGAACTTCTGTAACCGAATATATCAGCAATAAATTATAACTGTTTTAAATCGTGCTGTTTTATTCATCTTCCAGTTTAACCTCTGTATTTCTCGTAGTTCGATCAGAATGGCATTTTTTGATAACGCTTGGTCCTGACAATTTGAAGTTGGTTGATTTTCCCGCTAATGTACTTCAAAATTATTATGATGTTTTGTATCAAATTTATCTGAGTGCAATAGCCTATTTGAGGTTTTGAGTAAATTTTTCAATCGGGTTTAGAAACTAAGCCAGTCCCTGGGTGATTTATACAGACACAAACTATTATACAACTATTTTAAATAAATATCCAGCGAAGAGTCTTGCGCAATGAAATCTTTCAGATAAAATATAAGTTCGTAATCTTTCATTGGAGAACCTATATAACCTGAAGTGAGTTTGATTAACTTTAATTAGATTGACTTAAAAGGGGTTATTGTATTGGGACAATTTTTACTTTCAGTGTTTAGAGAAATCAGACATGAATTGTTAAATACCTTAACAATGAAACATGCTTATTTAGAGCCTGAAAATAGTCTAGCATTGTGATATGGAAAACATCATCCGGCACATTGCGAGAGAAAGTAGTGCCAAAAATACCGGAAACGTGAAGTAGAAGCTTGTAAGAGTTGGAGTTGCAAGGTGCATACAGGAAACGAGTAATTTAGACAGCTCCATCTGAAAAGTTGTTGATCAAGTTTCAGTAGATGACCGTGTAGTTGTGTTATTGCATAAATGTAATGATAGTCTGAACAGCGGTTTGTTTGTGTTAGCAGTGGAAACCGAAAATGACTGCTTCTGGTTGCCTTCTTCTTTGACTTAAATGCGTGTTTAGAATCCTAAACCACATTAATATTGATAAGGTGAAAGTTTGAGCACGAGCTTTGTTGATCTTTATTGTGAATATTCCGATAAATAAAGCTTCTTTTTGAACCAAGGATAATGTTTTTGTTCGGTACGCTCGATGGAGGTATGAATATATATTAAAATTATCCTTCAAATACTTGTGTAAAATCCCATCTGATTAGACCGACGTTTTAGCTAAGTTGACAGAAATTCGACACTGCATTGTGTTTCCGATGTCGTATTGAATGATGACGCCGAACAATTACTTGTAAATGACGGATTAAATAACAGCACGGATGACATAATGCTGTTGTTGTCCTCCTTCGGTCGATGTCGACCATTGATGCTGACATGATGGTTTTATGATCTAGAGCTTATATTATGACTAAACAGTCGAATTCGAGAGTGACACACTCTCCCGCAGCGCTCACGCGAAAGACACTAATCGGTCGATCGGCGCAAGTTGCACGTTGCTGGCGTGATCTACGTTCCAGAGCCAACAGCTGTATCTGATCTTCCTCAAACTCGACATGACGCTTCACGAAGTCTGTGCCCTCAAAGTGAGCGGTCCAGCGCAAGTTCTTGCCATTTCATAAAGTCAGTTAAGACTTTGTAGTCGAAAGATGGTAAGCTTCATTTTACAGTATTCAGTGACATTAAGTTACCTTGAGAGGTGGCACAAACCATTTCAAGATCTGGTTAAGATCGATTTTGATGTTGTTATATATTGTCATCATTAATGGCATAAACCTATTCAAGTTCTGGTTAAGATAGATTTTGATGTCTTTATAAATAAACTAATTTTTTTATGTAATCAGTTACAGCAGCATTTTAAGTAACATATCTCCTATTACGAGAAAATCACCGACAAATCTGGAGCAATTCTGTAATATGGTTATCTTCGGTGAATCTGCTAAAGGATGCCTCGTGGTTTGAAGGTTGACGTGCATGTATTTAATGTATTATTACGTGTGCTTTTCTACTGAAGCCACATAGGTTCCAATCACCAATGCGAATCATTGACTTTTATTTCCGATGCGGGAATTGTGTTATGGTTTCACCTACCCGGCCTGGTGATACACATTCCCACCTAAATTGTGTCAGGCACATGTTCGTATACGCTGTTCGATTAGGTTGGTCATTCAAGAATATTTCGCGTATCAAATTATGTTTCCGTTTCACCATGGTTCTAATGCATCCGGATTTTAAGCACAAACAGACAAAATCGGTTACGAAGTTTGCGTGTTTGTTATTAAACGACATGCGAATACTGATTTTTTCCAGTTAATATATTGAATTCAAAGCGCATGTTGGTCATACCAGTCTTATATAACAGTGACTCACAATTCACATGTTTTTATAAATATTTCCATTGTTTCAATGGTGATGGATAGTTCACGATATGTTCAAACATGATGTGTGCAAGTAGCATGAAATCGGTTGTGTGTCTGTGTTTGCGACGGAGATGCATGTAGATGTTGATTATTTGAGTGCTCAGCTGAATTCACCGAATCGACGAACTCTTACGTGCTATGAACCTCTTGGATGATCACTACGTTCATCACCGTAGAACGGCGATAACGAACGTATTGTTTGGTATGCCACACGAGTTGAGATGCCTTATGAGCTTGGATTATGCCGTCGTCAGATGATCATAAACATAGAAATTATGGCACATAATCTACCGTTGCTTGGACCATCCACCTTATCAAACGTAAGGATATATTCTCACTTAATGCCTCAATTATGTAAAGCATTCAGAAAAAAATATTAGCGAATATCGTGATATATTTCAAGCGTTTATCAAAAGCATTCAACAAAATACGCGGTCGTACGCAGTTTTAAATAGATAAAAAGCACAATTTATTTTTCTGTGAAGAAAGATTCAAAGCCAATGTTTCCCGGAGATAAATACGTTCACAGCCATTCAGGTTCAACCACATGACCAATGAATATCGGCATGGTTTTGTCAGAGACAATAGCCACAAAGAATGGTTTATTGACATAGAACTCTTCTGATTTGATCATGCAACCCATGCAACTCGTTAAAAATCCAACCATTCCAGCGGCAGCAGCTCCGGTTGCACCAGATTCGTCAACCTTAACAAAGAGTAAAGCTTGTTTATGTAATCCGTTACATGATTTTACGCTTCGTGAACTGATATTCAACATACCTCAAGGGCTGCCTTATGATACGCTGATTGGATGTACAACATCGGGTCGGTGCACATCTTGGTGAGATCAGCACTGTCAGAAAAGAGAGACTTCATCCCACATGCTGATAGGTGGCTTTTCAAATTGATTGAATCTTTGAAATCCAATTTGAATTTTGGAAGATGTAGCATCACCTTTTCATCAATGAAATTAGAGTTTAAAATTGCAGCAAGTTTCCCCTCTTTCTTGAGTTCTGTGACCAAATTCGGTAGCCCTGCTTGTTGATTCGGAAGCACGATGAGCATTTCCCAACTAAATTGAAGATTTATGATAAAGGAGGTTCTCTTACTTTGATTCACGAAAAGGCAGTTTCAATGCCAATGCATCATATTCCTGAAGCTCCACAAATTGGTATGCCTCTTCCTTGTACATCATTGGAACTGTCATTTTCGAACCATCCAAACGATAAAAATCAGCTTCATGTGTTTTCGCTTTATCGAATTCCTCTTTCCAGCATCCTTAAAACAGATGTATTCGAATTACCACCCACCTTTAAAATAGAGGGCATTCATCAATACCAAAGTTGAAACATCACTCAACGCGTCCTGTGGCAAGAGATCCTTGATTTTATCGTTGGTCTGCTTCTCAACCCACTGGTTCATATGCTGACGCATCGCTTCCAAATCATCAAGAGCATTCAATTTTTCGGCAGACGCTTCATAATATTTTGACAGCGTACGATTGTAGGCTTCGACAATATTGGCCTCTTTTAGTAGGAAAATCCTGTTTGCGATGGAGACATCAACCCCTGCAGTCGGCTTGAAATACTCCATCAGACTTGACCCGAAAGTTTGATGCAGCGCATCGGAGGTTCCTTCTTCCGATAGACCCAACACGTTTAAAATTTCGGTCTTTGTGACGCCTTGAGCACCAGCCAAGGCCATTAGGCACACAATGTAGATGCTTACGGGTGACAAAAGTACATTTTGTAAGTTGCCTGAAATATTTAGAATCAACGCTAGTATTCAATGTCAGACCAACCTCCTTGTTCTGCAGAAATCTGGTAGTACAATTTGCTCGAAAATTGAGATAATGCTTGGTTTAGTTCCGTCATCTTCGCGAATTTGTAGCACAACTTTAAAAATTCAGCTATTTTAACTTTTCTAATTTACCAATCACACTGATGTGCACGTGGTTGTGTTGATTATGGAATCAAACGAACGCTAATGATTGGTGCAGACAGAAATCTCGTATGGTTTGTCTCTATGTGCAGTCGACGCCATCCGACATATGTTGATGAGTATTTTCAATCAAACATGAGGCAAATCATCTTTAATTCAAGTCAATTTCAAAAACACTGTGGTTCTATCTATAAAGGGGTTTTTAAAGGGATTTTTAATTTTTTTAAAGGAATTTTTAATTGGTAAACCCATTGGTACATTTTGTAATATACCAGCATTAAAATCCAACAAATTTGTGTTCTATTCTCAGGCCTGAGCGTTTAGAGGTAATCCATTTCAGTTTTTATCGAGAAGCAGAATGGTTATGAGTAAAACGAGGGTAAAAATTGTCTTGTAATCATTATAAGAGGAATCTTTAAATTTCTGTATACCCAGCGGTGGACAAATCCTATGAAATAGTTCGGTTAAGGAAGTGAAGATAATTTCTGAGGGAGGCGATTTCCCGAGAAAACGCAGTCGATCTGATTACCTATTCCTCTTAGAGTCTAAGCTAGTTCGCTATTTTGTAAGAGAGCGATTATCACGAATGTTCATTGAAAGAGGGGTATGAATCTGGCTTTTCGATAAAATTGAATTTCAATATATATGTGTAGTTGATTAGATGAACAAACCTGTGTTGCAATTACACACGTTTATGTAAAGTTAAGCGATATAATGTGATATGAGCGTTAGAAATTTGTTAAACTAAACGAACTATACTGAAATTTGTACGCACTTATACTTCAAAACGATCATAGGCTTACCACTCCATAAACTCTAAACGTGTTAACAAGCCGCATATTCACAGGGTGATTTTGTGAATGCAACATGTATTGGAATAAATAATACTCAATGCATATTTGCTCAAAGCTTGCCCAGGTTCGACCTACTAAATACAAGCCGAAACAACCCGTTTTGAAAGAAACGGTTAATATACTTGACGATACAAGTGTAGTTCACGACGTTTTTGAAGTCAGCTTCTGAACCGAAGCAACATGGTTTAAAACAATGGTCATACATGGATAATAAGAAGGGGGTCATAATTCAGTTGTTGTAGACACATTTAAAATATTCAGGTCATCAGGATACAAAGGCAATATGCTCAATACACTTGAGATCAACTTACGAACAACTAACTTAACACAACTCCCGGGAAACGTTAAACGAAGTATGCCAAACGTTTTACTGTGATACAATCGTAGACAATGACAACAGCTACAGTCTATGGGCGATCTCGTGAATTGTAATCCGATGACTTCTTAAAAATCGGCAAACAGTTTTCTAATCGAGAGTCGGAACAATGACGACTTCACACGACCATACGTTATTTAATATCAGTACTCTCAAATGTACATACACGAATGCTCAGTGTTTAATCATCAAATTAGTCGAAATATTATTGATGCTATTCACGTTTAGCTTTTCAAAAAAATCAAATAGGTTGGTGATGTTGGACACCAAGGGTGGCCAGCAATTTACTGAAGGCGCCAACGAAATGGGAACCTCTGTCCGATGTAACGATAATCGGACAACCTAACTGTGCTACCTAACGTTCGAAGAAAGCGTGTGCCACTGTCTCGGAAGAGCTGTTTGGTGGCGGAACGGCTTCAAGCCACCTGGTGAAGCGGTCTATGCAGGTAAGAATGTACGTATAGCCAACAAGATCTACGTGTATGTGAACGAAACGTTCATCCGGTTGGAGAAAAGCTTCTAGTATGCTTTTTGTCTGTCGGTTAATGTTTGTGCGTTGGCAATGATCACACGTTTTAGCTCATGTCCGAATGTCCCTACTGGCTTTCGGCCAGATACATCTACCCCTAATTAATTCAACACATGCACGAATGCTACGGTTGGCAAGATTATGTAAGTTATCAACCAATCGTCGTCTGAACGCAGGAGGTATCAGCTGTCGGGGTGCATCCTGTAAAACGGCACATCACCAGAGCAATCGGGCAAGGGGAGAGGTCTTATGTTGAGGGAAGCGGAATCCCTAAGCTACGCAATTTTTGCGTTGACAGCTTGTGATGCAGCGATTTCTTTTAGATCGGAGGAAGATGACAATGCTCCGGAGACAGCGTCCGCGACAAAGTTTTGAGCACCTGAGTTACTTTGTATGTCAGTTGTGAATTGACTGACTAAATCAAGATGTCTCGTCTCTCTTTGGGAGTATCCATCCGCTGATCTGCTAAATGAGTGAATGAGGGGCTTATGTTCAGTAAACGGTTAACTGCCCGCCCTCCAGAATGTGCCCGAAGTGTTTGATTCCAAGGTATATTGCTCATATCTCCTGACCAAGTCTGCTATACCGAGTCGCTGCTTGTTGGAGTCGCCTCGAGAAAAAGCCACAATGACCCGTCAACATAATGTTTAGGAACTGCTCCCACTGCTTCGACGGATGCGTCTGTTAATTACGAAAAGAGGCGCATCTGGCCTATAGTGGTTAAGGGATTTCATATAGGCAATATGTTTTTTAATCGACGTGAATGCCGATTTCGTGTTGTCCGTTGAAGAAAACTTCTTAGCTTCACCATGGAGAATATCGCCTAACGGTTGTAATAATAATGGTAGATAAAACGTCGGTGAAATTTTACAGCTCAGGAAATCGTCGAAGCACTTTAAAGCATGTGGTCTGAATACTGGAAGCAGAGAGCCGATGACCTATGATATAAACTGTTG
Organism: Atriophallophorus winterbourni; assembly: GCA_013407085.1. Lineage (NCBI taxonomy): Eukaryota > Metazoa > Platyhelminthes > Trematoda > Plagiorchiida > Microphallidae > Atriophallophorus > Atriophallophorus winterbourni. Next base: position 15,071 of record JACCGJ010005214.1, on the reverse strand, counting down.
TCTGACCACAACTGCACTTGGTCGCGTTGATCACAACCCCATGACTGAAAAAACGATCGAATAGTGCAGCATGTTGACAAACATGGTCGTCCTTAGAGAAGCTAGCGATCATTACGTCGTCCAGTTGAACATACAAGAAATGGAGGCCTAGGGAAATCTGATCCATAAATTGCTGGAAGGTTTGAGTAGCATTGTGCAGACCGAGAGGCATACGAACGGACTGGCACAGTCCAAACGGCGTACTAACGGCCGTCTTCGGTATATCCGCTTCAGCTACTGGAATTTGGTTGTAAGCCCTAGCTAAGTCTACCTTGCTCAAAATTGTGTATCCGTGAATATTGGCCGTTAGGTCCTGAATATGCGGAATGTGGTACCTATCGTGTACCGACGCCTTGTTCAACCTACGGTAATCATCACAGGGGCGCCAATCGTGTAGGGTCTTTTTCGGGGCCATATGCAACGAATAGGACCAGGGGCTACTAGATGACCGTATGATGTCTAATGTGCTGGAGCACTTTGAGCGCGATTTGCAACATTTAAGGCAGTAATCGCCTCGGTCTTCCGTGAAATGAAAGACCACTGGTGGCGATATGGTGTTCTCCCGGTGTAGTATATGCCGATAGTGCAGTCGATGACGATTGGAATAATTTAGGATATTTCGCAAACAAACTGGCATAGCAGGGTTCTATTTCAACGAAATGTAACACAGGGGAAATCATCGCATCTCTGCTTAGGGAAGCAAGAGCTTCAAGACGAGTAGTCCCAACTATCTGCTGCGAGCGACGAGAATCAACAAGTAAGTCGAACGAATGCAAGAAATCAACGCCCAAAATCGCAAGTGGGACTGCAGCGATTGTGAAAATCCAGCGAAATTCAAGAGGTAAGCCTAAATCAAAGGTCAAGGAGCGTTGATTGTACATTGTTATGTGGGACCTGTTAGCCTCCTCTAAGTGTTAGCTCATCGGGTTGGACGTTGCGCGGTTGTCTACCGGCAGTACATTGATTTCAGCACCTGTGTCTACCAGAATACGTTGTCTTGTGGATTTATCCTGGATAGAGAAGAGACGACTTAAACTCTCCGTGCCGAATAAAGTAGTCGTCGTTAGGCGACGGACCGAGTTTTGCGCTGGCGATGTGCGATAGTCGCAAGGTTGAATGCAACGCCGCGCTTAATTGCAGTACTTTTGAGGGACCCAGCAAACGAATGACCGAGTGTGTCTACTTGAGCGTTAGCGGGATGAGGTATGTGATCGTGAAATACTGTTGAGTGCGAGGTTTCAAACCTCATTGCGTAAAGTTGCAACCTCAGAGAGTGGATTTGTATTACTGATTTCCGCTGGATTACCTTGGGTGTGTGATCGTTCTGCGATTACCGTGGAAATATGTGCATTTGGATAAAGTCGGAAACTTTCAGCGATGTTATCCGCCATTTCCGTAAGCTCAGCTACCGAAGTGCTTTCTGCAGCAACCAACATGGGTTGAACACACTCAGGTAAAAGCTGGAGCCATAGTATCTTTAGTAACGACTCGTCCATGTGCGATGATCCGAGCATGCGTCGCATCTTTATTAGTAGGGTAGAGGGCTTTTTGTTGGCAATTTCTAAGTTGCCGAAGAGCTGCTCTAGCCTAGCATACTCGTACTGCGTCAAAATTACGGCAGTAGTTTAATCGCGAATGTAGGATTTAGAGGATCAGATTGTGACTGCCGTTCAGGAGATTGAAAACGATTTTAAATAGGTGTCTGATTGTGTGTAATTTCAGAAGTTGAAGAGCTGTTGATTTAGATTCGAAACACTGATACAGCTCGTAAAACTAATCACTATCAGCAATGTAATGGAAAATGATCATGGCCGATCTGGGAATCATATACATGAAAAAAGAACGTTTCTAATGAATCGGTAAGAGTATTTATTGGTAAAGTTTCACTCCTGACTCATAAGCTTCGTCAGACCAAGGGTGTCAGTGCGAACAGAGATCAAGCTTAAATTGCCTTCACTTGACCAATCTGAAGCTCGTTAATACCTGCACAGCCCATAATGGGTTCTGTGCTCGTTAATATAAACTGGCGCGTTCAATATCAACTGACGTAACACCACCCCTACATGCTGTATCATCCCTTAATTGTTTTGGTCTTGAAAGGTGTGAACGGCCTGTTGACAGATTAGATCGTTTACGTAGTCGGCGCGCACACAAGGGGTCACGTACATTGACGTTTATAAGATGCAGAACCTGACGCCAGATTGTGGAGATATCACACCCATCCACCTTACTGACTGAATTCTTACCAGTCTTTTTTATCTCAACCACCTCAGCGTGAAGTTGTTCCAAGTATAGTTTTATTCCCATCCTTATAGATTCTACGTTTTGATGATCAACGCTCAGAGCGACAAAACTCGTTTTGGGACTTTCTAATTTTAAATACGAAATATGAGTTAAAACAAAGAATTAGCATCCGGATCAATACAGAAGGGAACGAGGAGCACTTATAATAATTTTGACATTGGTTAATCAAGCGAAACCTCCTTGCAGTCATTTGTTTCATCTTTCCCATGACACACATCTGCGTGGTCACCAAACAAAACTATACCAAGAGAATAGCATGTTGACATGCCACAAATATTCATTTTTCGTTCGTAATTGCGAAATTGCAATTGCGAAAAAGTTTGTACAATCTAGAACCATTGACGTTTTTAAAAAATCGCTAGATGCCCACAAGAAAAGTATGTTTTTCACGTTTGACAATAATCTGTAAAAATATTTTGATATATTTTAAACCATCTGACCCGATGTACATTTTTGTCGGTTTTGATAAGCATAGTTTCTACACGCATATCATCTATGAATCAATTAATAAATCTATGATCTGTCGTCCATTTTGGAGTTTATCCATACTGTTGAGCCACCACGTCAGGTGAGGGTGTTGACTGCAATGACCCTACTCGGCCGAGTAACCATTTTTGTTGTGAAACTTGACTCGGCTTAGTTTTGGTCTATTCTCAATGTACACTACAGCAGTTACCACCGAAAGTCGACATATACAGACCTGATGCCTTGACCGATTTTGATTCGATATAATGCTGAGAGAGTTTACCGTGTTTACTGATCGAAAGCCCCTTAATCACTTAATGAGCATATCTGAGGAAGGATACTGCCCCAGCGAGACGAGACACAGATTTTTTCAGTCGATTCACGACTTACATACGACAAATATCAGTTGCCCAAAATTCTGTCGCTGATGCACTCTTTAGCATAAGCATGATAGATTTTCCATACTCTCTCGGCCTTATCGAAATCGCTGCAGCGTAAGCTGTCGGTGCTAAAATTGCACAGCTGAATGATTTCTCTTCCATTTAAATATCATATCGCTCATATTACCAGACGGCAGAGGTGATGTCCTTTGCGACTTATCGCAAAGCGCTCGTGGACCGGTTATTTCGTCTACGTACAGGGGAAGAGTGTTCTACTTAATCCTTTGGATTCTGTCATTCGAGCCAGTGCTAAACTAATTACGGTTAGGTATATTTGACCGAAAGTCAAATCGTGACGTTCTGCAATGCGCTCATTTATGCGGCGATTGAAAACGAATTAAAATCCACACCCAGATTCTAATAGAAACTTTCGTCCAAATGAATGAGCTTATATTTCACATCCACCTAAGTCTAGTCGGACAGTTACCACCCTCAAATGGCCGCACGAACAGCATCACCTGTATTCACCGTTTCATCCGATGGCCCGAGTTCATTCTGCTACACAACTGCTCTTCTGAGGCAGTTGCGCACACTTTCTCGAAAGTTGAGATGCACAGTTCGGTTGCCCGGGTATTGTTACAAAGGACCGATGTTTCCATTTCAATGTCGCCTTCAGTAAATTGCTGGCTACTCTGGGTTGCCAACATCATCGTTTGCCAACATCAGCACCACCGGTATTAACCCGATACTTGCAACGCATCCGATGAAATTGATGTGTTTAAATTTAATAATGTTAAAATGATTGAGCAATAAAGCATTCATATGCCTTCCCGGACCAAACGATCAGTGGGATCCATTAATTTGAAACAGAATAAATGAAGGGTCAACCAATGCCTGCTTGTACTTGTATAGATTGTTTGTAAACAATTAATTAAACATATTAAGAATGGGGTGGGATTCGAAACCACGCCCTATCGGAGCGGTGCCCTAAACCGACGCATTTGACCGCTCGTCCCACTCGCCTACTCAATAATTCAAAAATATGATACATACGGCAAAAAAGTTCACAATGTTGACAACGTCAAGGTAATGAAGTCAATATACCCGTCGCGTGAGTATAAGGTTAATGGCATGAAATAATTGAAGCATGCATACTTCTATTGCAATTACATTTTATAATGTTTGGTTATAAACCTCTAATGTGGAAATACATTGTTTTCAATCAAATTGATGGAAAAATTGGTACACGCATGCGGTTCCATTACGAACAAACACAACACAAACGATTTCATGCTGCTTGCGCTCATCTGGTAGGTATACTACGCTAAAAATCGCAATGCATTGTGACAATGATGAAACGGAAACATAATTTGAAACGCGAAATATTCTTGGAACGACCAACCTGATCGAACAGCGTAACCGCACATGTTTGCTTGACACAATTTAGTTGCGAATGTGTATCACTAGGCCGGGTAGGTGAAACCCTAACAGATTTTCCGCATCGGAAATGACAGCCAATGATTATGTGGCTTCAGTAGAAAAGCACACATAATATTACATTAAATACATGCACGTTAACCCTCAAACCAAGGGGAATCCTTCAGCATAATCATCGAAGATAATCGTGTTACAGAATGGTTCTAGATTTATCGGTCTATTTCTCTTAATAAGATATATGTTACTTAAATGCTGCTGTAACTGATTACATAAACAAATTGGTTTATTTATAATGACATCAAAATCGATCTTAACCAGATCTTGGAATGGTTTATGCCACCTCACAATATAATACAAATGTCACTCAATACCGTAAAATGGAACGTCTGACCTGCCTTTATAAGATGGCAAGAATTTGCACTGGACCGCTAAATTTTGGGGCTCGCACGCCCCTGGCGTGCATCTGACGCCGATTGACCGAGTACTGTGTGTTGTTTGAGCGCTGCGGGAGAGACTGTCACTCCGGAATTTGAGCGTTTTGTCATTAAGTATGATGCAAAGCATAAAACCATCATGTCAACATCAATGGCCGACATCGACCAAACAACGGCATCATATCGTCGCAGCTGTTATTCAATCCGTCATTTACATGAAAGTGTTTGCCTTCATCATTCAATATAACATCGGAAGCACAATACAGTGTCAAATGTCTGTCAAATTAGCTGAAACATCGGTCTACTCAGATGGGTTTTTTCAAAAATTTATAACTGGGAAATAAATCTCGCATTCAGTGAAGTAAAAAAGACAGACATTAAACGGTGTATTCTGACTGCATTCTCTGCGTTACGTGACCCACAGCGGTCCTTTTGATAGCTTGAACCTTCTCATACGCTACTCTTTTGTGTATGGTTGCAATTTCGGTTTATGTACCGCTATCGCGAGTACTCTACCCCCGAAGCAGATGAAAAATTAAGCGTTTGAGATTTAAAGTACATTTATTCTGAATATGAGTGGAGGTTATTAAGTTGCACATGTAGGCCAATGTTTAATAAAGATTTTCGTGACCTTTAATTCGGCCGTGGTCAAAATTAACATTACCAAACATATTTCTTTTTTCTATCATCAACTAATCTTTCGGTTTTACATTTTTTATCGTTACTATATCAGCCGAAGATACTCTACACTGCACGGTTTAAATGCGACGCAATTTTTATTTATTTTTGAAGATAAGGAGTTTAATGTTTTGCATCGACTATCTATATTTTAACAACATGCGATCAAATACCAAAGCGTATTGTTGGATTTAATTCTTATTTTACCCTTGTTTGTGAAGGCCGCTTATTGTCGCGCTCACGCTATTCAGCATCGATCGATCGGCAGTGCCGCTGATTCTGCGCACATCACTGAACTGTACTGAAAAATTCTTTGGTCGGGTAACCCAGAATAAGAAAAAAAGCGCATCGGTAGGTGTTTAAGGTATGTGGTACAATAGTAAGTCACAAGTCGACGATTGTTACGTATTAGGCTTGCTCGTAAAAAGTGCTTAAAATTGCACCATATCGCTGACCATCGATTCGGCCGCAATGAATAATTGTGATATTTGTCCTCACAGTGACACCACAGACTAGAATTGAGTAATTAGGAATTGACTGAACTGATAAAACGACGTTAATGTGCTTTTTATGCTAAACGCAGAGGTTACTACGATAGAAAATTCGTCATACATGAACAAGTCAACTTTTGCAGATGGAGAATTAAACAGAATTAAACAGAGCAGTGCAGTGACGTGTTAAATTCACGAAAGAGAGAATGTTGTAAGCGAAAGTAACTTGAATTACTAGGATTCAAAGATTTCGAAAATTGCGAAAAAACTTAATTGTAATCTGCATCAATTTTCCCGGATTGGAAGACGCCTTTCCAGTGAAGGTGGAAGTATTACCTCGTACAGTGTTTCGGTATTTACAATAAAGCAACATATCCTTCGACGTTAACTCGGACTACTAGTCACCCGAAGTCCCCAGTAATCTCCACAATATACAACTGCTTAGAATCAAGTTGGTTGAGTAAAACTTCATTGCTGAAGTACCTTAGAGGGAAAGACAACCAACATCAGATGGTCAGAACCAAGCTGCGTTAAGATACGCTATTCTGATCGACCTACCCCAATTCGCAGGGGTTGAACCGTAAGATAAAAATGGAGCACGATTGTAAACAGTTGTAATTTATTACGAATTCTGCAGTTGTTGGCATGTGAAGAATTACATGTTCGCCTAACTAGCAAGGAATAGGCTAGGTTAGGGTCAAGGTTACAGTATTGAAAAAATTATAGAAACTGATTAACTGAAAGCTTTTATTAATGCTCTGTAAAAGCCTTCGCTGAGTTAAAACTGCAGCTTCACACTGCAAAATTGTGTGAGAGTAACACAATGTCGCCCGTGTAAATACCGCAACTTGATTCCATAAAACAGAAGAGGCGCGATGTTGTTGACGTCGAACCAATGTCGTTGCTGTTTCATTGTTACATGCTAAATGTTCGTCTAATATTTCTATAAGAATGCCAAAATAGTGTTCAACCAACAACACTAAAATAAAAGGATCAGGAACTATGTGCACCATTGAGTGAATTGTTCAAACATTCACCAATGCAACATAGTGGAACACCGGGTTAAATTAACTTCTCTTCCATAGTTGTAGATGTTCAGATCTTGCAAACTAGATTCATTTCCTCTTACTGCGTGTCATGTTCAAAATCTTGATGGCATAGTGACGAAGAAAAATGGTCATGTTGCAGCGTAGCATGGTTTTCACAAACTTTCTTAAGGTGTTACACGACTGATCTCAGCGGTTGACGAAAGTCTAGCATCCATGGTATCCAGCACGTGCGTATAGGTCTTACTGTACGACAGTGAAACCTGGACTACACACGCAAGACGCGAACGGAAGCTGAATGCTTTCCATCTAAGGAAGCATCCGTCGTACCTTGAACATATCGTGGATGGAGCGACTAATGATGAAATGATTTCAAATCTGTTCTACATAGCATGTTCGCCCTATTATGACAGTGTCGACTGCGGTATCTTGGTCATGTCTCAAGAATGGAAAATGGTGGTAATCCAAAAAAGAAACTCTATGGTGATTTGCGATTAAAAAGTCGACCATTAAGCAGACCGCACTTGCGGTACAAAGACATTTGCAAAAGAGATATGAAAGCACTTGACAATGAACCGGCGAGTTCGGCAAAAAATTGCTCTTGACAGCCCACATAGCAGGCATGGTTTGAAGCGTCGTCTGCTAGTTGGGGAGGAGCAGAGACAGCTTTTAGCTGCCGAACGCAGATCAGAATCACAATACGGCCGAAAATCAGCAGCAGTTGTTAGCGTCACGTAATGTGTGCAAACGGTTTTTTTATAAATAACCAATTTGTGTGATTAAAAATAAACTATATATATACTTAATAATAATAAAACAAGCACTAATAAAGAGTGTCTCGGCAGGAGTTCTGTAAAATTTTGTTGAAATTTATTCCTTTGAGCAATCAGAGTGTCTAACGATTTAGCGACCTAATATTCAGAATGGTTATAACGTTGAAAGCGTTTTATTGGTTATCCATTCGTTGCTAAGCAACACTGGCTCCAATATTATGAACACTTTATTCATATCTTTGGTCACACATATCTCATATACCTAATAATTTACACAGAAAAAAAGCTTGAATGTAACTTTGAACACAACAGACAAACGAAAAAAACTTTGATTATTATCTTCAACAATATGCATATTTTAGAAAATATGTTTGTTGCACATAACACCATCCGGTGGTACCAAATTTCAATTGTTCATGCCGAACAAAAGCTCGTGCTGAAAAATATCGATTGGGTATAACATTCCTGATATATAACGGTGTTTCAAGGATACAAGGAATCAGGGTAAAATGCGATTGTTTGAAAACATCACAAGTTAAGTCTATGAATGAAATTGTGAAAAAGTCTATGACGAGTACACCAAATGCAGTGCTCATGAATTAGTTTGTTTTTCATAGGAAGACCAATTTTTATTTTATATGTCGTGGTGCTCAACGCATGTCGGGGTGAAGAAATACAGGAAAGCATAAAATAACGCCTGGAATCAATACAGGAAATTGTAATTTAGCGTGTGTGGAAGATAATAAATTGTTCAATTGTCACCGTCTTAGGCGCCCGATAGTATATCTATGCCAACTGTATCCGCATATCGATTGGACGAGACTGTATATTATCGACCGTGTTTTCATTAGATCTACGTGTTGCGTATGCTCTACAGACCCGAACCAATTTGTGTAGTCAAGAGAGCATACTTACCTCAGATCCAGCTCAGCTCGCTTATAGCTCGATGTTTCCGAAATGCAAATTTATTATCATCCTTCATTTCAGCGGGGTATCGGTCGTGAACAAAATTAATTTTTCAATAAGTGCTTATTTTTTCAGTCAAAACCGACCTCTTTTGTTTCTGAATTTTTTCAACATATTGCTATGTGAACGATGGACGTTTAAAACAGTACAAAATTTTATTATGAAAAAAGGGAAATTTCTTGCGTCGGTCAGAAAAATGCTAAAGATAACTTATACTTGGGATTTTAAAAATCATGCAGCCTGGCGTTTTGTAATCTTCCGGCACAAAGCGTGATGCCGCTGTAGACGAAACCGAAGCTGTTTTGTATTTAAATGGCAGTGTCAATTTGATATTTTTCCTTGAAACTCACACGCGTATTTCTTGTCCATATTCCAAATTTGTGTGGTCTAAATAATTTGATTCTTGTTATAATTTGATATTTACATTTGATAGTGGAATATTTCTCACCGATTCTTTTAAAATTTGGGAAGAACGTGGAATGGGCCACAATTTCGGGAACCAGATTGATTGGAACTGTTTTACAACTTCCTTTATTGTGCCAGCCGAAAATCATCAACGAAGTCGTCGACTTCGATTTCCACGATGTCGAATTTAGCGCTCCAGCGATCCCTGGCTCGCAGACATTCAGCATCATTGGATTGAACCTGTCAAGACCTTGACTAAGGATATTTTAATTTACCGAGCTCTTTTAGGACCCCGTTCAGTTCAGGAGAACTTTATTGCTAACTGGTGAGCATGTGAAGGCTGAATGTGGTGCGTCTATGAATTCTCTCATGCAAAGTATAGATACAGTTGATCAAGCAAACTTATAGGTAATGTGTGCACACTACGCAACTTCAGTAAACTGGGGCTAACACAGAATTATTCACCATAAAAGATCTTAAAGTTCCTTTGAATATCACTTCATTTGATGGAAGAAATTTCTGGAGGTAAACTGTTCCGCAAAAGCATACAAGGACTGCGTAAAAATTACGTTGAGTGTTTAATCTAGAATGTGGGATTTGAAGGGTCAGATTGTGACTGCCGTTTGGGAGATTGTACCAAAGTTTAAAGAGGAGTCTTGTATGTAGGATCTTGTATGCATTATTCTGTATGTCAGAATTAGTTAAGCTTGGATGCGCCGGCGATTCAAAGTGCTTAATCAAAATCTAGTCAGTAGCCGCTCAATTGATAGATTGTGCAATACAGTAACCATTTCAATCATGAATCATTACAAGGACGAGCATTATATTTATACATATATATACTCATCCATATATGTATATATGTATATACTCATCCAGGTTCCCAAGGTTGTCACAGCCGGGGGTGGTGGTGGGGATAAGCTCACGCTACCTACAAAATGCTCTCATACGGCGTGCGTCTCAAATAGCCTCTGACAACCGAAGCCCAACTCCTGGCCTGCTCGTGGCAAAACTGCTTTTACTGACAGGAGAAGGGGCGGAGGCGGGTGACTGGCGCCTCAAAACCAGTTCGCTCCGGTTAGATGGAGCTCGTCAGCCTGGGAGGGCAGTTTATCTAGGGGATGGAAACCCTGACTCCAAACCTCTGCTTCCTGCGGATAACACAATCACAATACTCCGCCGAGGACGGTACAAGCCCGTCTGCAGAAGGAGGAGGGTTAGACGCAGGGTCAGCAAATCCACTCAGTGAAAACCTCAAACCGCTACTGAAACCAAAGCAACATGTCATACCAAAGTAACATCTCCATGCTTGAATCGAGAAGAAACCTCATCTGAGGTAAAAATAAAGCAGACTGGTGAAAGCCCACCGGAAGCCAGACAGCAGATGAATCTTCTGTCGATGGAAGCAACAACAAAGAATGCCACATGGAACGTTTGTACGATGTATGAGACAAGAAAGGCTGCACAGGTCGCGAAAGAAATGCAGAGGTGTGGTATACAACTGCTGGGAATATGTGAAAGTACATGGAATGGATCTGGTATGTTGGTTTTACCATCCGTGGAACGGATTATTTACTCAGGTCATGAAGATGAGAACCATGGTCATTCTAAAGGCGTCGCCATTATGTTATCCCCAATAGCTGCAGGCGCTCTCATTGGATGGGAACCCGTCGACTCACGGATAATCACAGCCAGATTCAACTCCAACGGGAGAAATGTGACGGTAATTCTATGTTATGCGCCCACAAACAATGCTAGCCTTGAGTCGAAAGAAGAATTTTACGTGCGTCTGCAGTCGCTTCTAGAAAAGACACTTAAGCGAGATATCAAGATTTCAATGGGCGACATGAGCGCGAAATTGGGTCCAGACAACACAGGGAGAGAATCTGTGATGAGTACGCATGCCCTAGATAAAATGAATAAGAACGGTGAATGTTTCGCAGACTTTTGCGCGCTCAACGATCCGGTCAAGAGCGTACAAGAGAAATTTTCTCAATCTCACTGAAAAACAGATTCGAATCGCTCAACAACTAAACTCCTGAACTCCCAATAAATGAACACTGAACCGCTCTGAAAGATTGTTGGCAAGCAATACACTTGAAAGCACGTAAATGGAAGACGGGTAAAGAAAGACAAAGTGTGGATCTCGAGTGAAACTTGGACACTGATCAACTCATGAAGGCAGCTGAAACAACAGATCCTTCGGTGTAAGGACACCAAGCAAAAAAACAGAAAAACCAACTGATCGAACAATACGGCTCCCTAAATAAAGACGTGAAATGAAGTGCCAGAATTGACAAGAGGCGGTTCTCTGAAATGCTGGCAACGGAGGCGGGAAATGCAGCAGAAAAGAGAGACATGAACACCGTCTACAACATTACCAGAACCTTATCAGGAAGGAAAATGCCTTACGGCAAAATAATAAAGGACGGTAAAGGTAACCTTATCGGTGAGGAATCGTTGCAAAGGAAGCGATGGATAGCGATCCAAGGAACTCCTAAATTGACCAGCACCAACTTCAGTCACTGACATCCCACCTGCAGCAAATTTGCTAGACGTAAACACCGACCCCCCGTTCGAAATGAAATCCTTTTTGCCTTAAAATCGCTAAAGAATGGCAATGCACCAGGTCCAGATGGGGATTCACCAAAAGCTCTGAAGGCTGATTTGGACACCTCGGCTGATATGTTACTTACTCTGCTGCAGAAAATCTGGTCAGAAAGACGGGTCCCGAATGATTGGAAGAGAAGTCATTTGGTAAAACTTCCAAAGAAAGGGGATCTGAGGATATGCAAAAACTGGCGAGGTATCATGCTGCTCTCAGTCCCTAGTAAAGTACTTACACGCATCATCCTTATGCGTTTGCGCGACGCTATCGACCAAGTGTTACGGCTAGAGCAATCAGGCTTCAGAAAACAAAAGTCTGGTATCGACCATATTGCGACACTCTGCATAATAATTGAACGAAGCATTGAATAGCAATCGCCTCTTTGCCTCAAGTTCATAGATTTTGAGGAAGCCTTCGACAGTGTGGACCGCGGATTCATATGGAAGCTTTTGCCACACTATGGGGTTCAACCGCTGTACATGGACCTCATAAAGCAGCTGTATGAAGTTGCCCCCTGTCAGATAATTCACAACGGAAAACTGACCGATCCATTTGCAGTTGAGACTGGCATCCGCCGGGGATGCCTGTTGTCCCCAATAATTTTTCTGTTGGTAATAGACTGGATAATGGAACAGACAGTGAAAGGTGAAAGGAATGATACTGACTGGAAGGAATCCGAGCATTTGGAGGATCTGTAATACGCCGATGATGTCTGCTTGATATCACGTGACCCCCGACGTCTTCAGAGAAAAATCCGATAGACTAGCACACTTTGCTTCGTATGCAGGACTACGCGTGAATACTGAAAAAACAGAAGTCTTCCAAGCTAACTAAGGAGCACCCATCAATCACCATCAATGGTAAAGCAGTCAAAGACGTCACGCAATTTGTCTACCTCGGCAGCATTGTTTCAATAAGTGGTGGCAAGGACGAAGACATAGTCGCCAGAATCGGCAAAGCAAGATACGCGTTCATAGCTTTGAAACCCATTTGGGAGTCGAAGGTTCTATCAAAACGCACTAAACTCCGTATATTTGGAAACAACGTCAAATTCGTGCTACTCTATGGATCGGAAACCTGGCGAGTGACGGCGAAGTCTTCTGGCCGCTTGCAATCATTCCACAATAATTGCCTTCGTCGAATTATTGGGGTAAAATGGCCAGAAAAGATAAGGAATCGAGAACTGTGGCAGATTGCTGCTGAAGACCAGATCGCCCAGCAGATCAGTAGAAGAAAGTGGAGATGAGTTGGGCACACCTTGCGGAAACTATATGATGACATCACGCATCATGCTCTGGTATGGAACTTAATCGGAAAGAGACGGGTCGGACGCCCAAGGCTTTCTTGGAAGCGCTCGTGTGAAGAGAAAATCCGCAAGTGTGGACTTAACTGGAACGACATCAAACTGGCTGCTATGGACAGACCAAACTAAAGACAAGTTGCCGAGGCCCTATGTTCTTCCAGGAACTCAAGGGATTAAGTCAAGTAAGTAAGTCATACTCATCCAGTCCGAGTTTGTACATTCTAGTGCACAATGTTATGTATGTATATATTGGGTACATTTAAAAAATAGTGCAGTGGAAAATAGACGAAAATTTGTCTAATTAAGGCGAGTACGTTTCATGCACGCTTATAGATGGCCTCGCACTGCAAACTGTTTTTCAAATTTTTGCAGACTCAGACACCGAGATCTTTCTGAGCATATGACTGTTAAGTATGTATGAGAACGAGAATGATTTTTCAACTGGCAACATTGTGGGCTTGAAGAAGTTGAAGAGCAGCGTGTTTCGAATTGACCAATGGTTCAACTTATTTATGTTTGTTTGCAAAACTAAGCAAAATCAGAAATGTAATGGCAAATGTTCGTGACCGATCGGGAATCATAATCATGAGAAAAGAACGTTTGTAATGAATCGGTGAGAGTAGTTTATTGGCAACGTTTCACTTCTGATTCAGAAGATTCGTCAGTCCAAGGGTGACAGTACGAACGAAGATCAAGCTTAAATTTCATTCCCCTGACCAATCCTAATCTGGTTATTAACTGCACAGTCCATGCTGGGTTCTGCGCTCGATAAAATAGACAGGCGCGTTCGATATCAACTGACGCACCACCACCCGTATAATCACTTAATTTTGTGGTCTTGTCATGTGTGAATGACATTGTTGACATATTAGCTCGATTGCGTAATCGGTCACGCACGTTATTGTTTATCCGCTGCAGAAACGGACACCTGATTGTGGAGATATCAGCCCCATCCACCGTATTGACTGCATTTTTGGCGACCTTTGTAATCTCAACCGCCTCAGCGTGTAGTCGTATGTATGGTTTTATCACTTATTATTCTCATCACTTCTATGTTATCAAGATCAACGCTGTGACCTGTGGCCAGCAGGTGTTCAGCTAATGATGAATCTCTCATCACTGAATGATATACACTGGAATTGCGTGGCTGCTTACCGATTCAATTTTTGTTTTCACCTATCCTGATAATGAGTTCTCTGGATGTTTCCCCGATATATACTACCAAGCAAACCTTGCAGTTGATTTTAGATACGCAATTCCTCTTGCAGCCTGAAGGTGTTTTATACATGAGACGGTTAATGAGAATCCAAATGGTCTACCCATTTTATACATTACTCGTATACCTTCGTTATTTAACATTCGACTTATCCCCTTAAACGCTTCCTTGTCGTTATTTTTAGAAATTGTTTCAAGCTAAAACGTTTTGCGTTTTGGGTGCTCGGTATTTAACTTGTTTTATTATGCGTTCAATTACACTCATATGGTAACCATGATCTGCAAGTCGACGACTAACTTTTTGATGGGATCGCATTTTATCGGTGGCACTGCTGCACAAGCGTTTAACTTGGTAGAACAGCGAGTTGGTCAGTTATTTAAATAGGTTTTGGAGTGCGCTGATGAGTGCCGAAAGACGGCATCTGTGTCGATGGGATCACGATAGACCGTAGTGCTAATTTAACAGTCTGCTTTCGCGCGAGACATTCCAATAATGAAATGGTCTTTTCTGTCGACTCAATCTCCTT
>JACCGJ010005213.1:0-34257 GCA_013407085.1 Atriophallophorus winterbourni | reverse complement strand
TCCTGAACGAGTAAAGCGACAGCAGTGTGATGTTATGTTGCTCTCTCTGTTTTCTGTTACTAACTGTATTCCTATTTTATTTCTTACTGTTATCATTTTCTATTCCAGATTGCGTACAACAGTATCTAGAAGATTAAAGCCTAATTCTCAGGTTTTCGTCTTTTGATGTTCTTACAACCGGATCTTTCAGCAATATTATTAACAATTTAATCTTCTAGAAATGGATCGGTTGCTTCACCCTGATTGTTTTAAAACTGCCTCTGATGCTGCGGACTCCTGGAAGCATTGGTTCTATACATTCACAAACTTCCGCGATGTCATAGACTCACATCAGCCAGACAAACTGAAGACATTCTTTCATTTCCCTTCTCCGTTTGTGTATAATCTTTTCCAACGTACTTCATAATCGCTGCTGCTCCAGCTTGTTTCTCCACCAAGTCATTGTAAACAGCGTGAAGTTCAGACAGTTTTTGCGAATCAATTGTTCTGTAGCATCAGTTTCCCACACAACAATCACACAGCGAAATCGTTTTAGCTTCTACACAATTAAGAAGCCATACCAAGGGACATTGTGCTGCTGCTTTATTACATAACGGAACTATGTATAACGATGTCAAACTTTCTGTACTCCCACATTTGTGCACTGATATTTTTCTGGGACACGATTTCGTAAAGCATCATGCAAGCTTACAACTCTCGTTCCAGGGCGATTGCCTTACATTTTCTGTGTGTAGCCTCACGACAGCTAGTCTGCCTACGCCTACGTTGTTTGCGCCTTTGTCGCCTGCGTGCCGACCAATACGAGTAAAATCACCTATGTATAGTCATGCTAATGAATTATTTATCAAATCTGAAGTGAACAGATTGGTTACTGACGGTATAATTGAACCATCCAAGTCACCTTGGCGCGCCCAAGTATTCGCAACCACAAACCAACATCAAACGAAGTGCATGGTTTATGAGTACAGCCAAATCAATAAGCGGTTCACCAAACCTGCTGCTTACCCTCTGCCTCGCTTAGACAACATCAAAATGATATACGCCTATGAGTTATACAGTACACTTGATCTAGAAAGCGCGTAACATCAAATCCCTATCAGAGAAGAATAAAAAATCACTGCATTCGAGGCTTGTAATAATTTGTATTAATTTTGTAGAATACCATTCGGAGTGACTAATGAATTATCAATGAGTTAATTCGCACAGAAAATCTCGGTGGAACATTTGTTTATGTTGACAATATCACGGATTTTGGAAAATATATCGACGTGCATAATCGTAACTTGGGAAAATTCTTACACATGGCTGTGCAGTACGGATTGACACTCAACTATAGGAAGTGCACTTTCTGTTTATTAGAATATAACGTTTTGTTCGGAAAGATTAAACCTGGCTCGGATCGTTTCAAACCATTGATTCTCCTTCCTTTCCCGCTAATCTTAAATCACAGCAACGGGTTATTGGTATATTTGCGTACAATTGTCAGTGGTTTTCGAAATTTGCTGATAAAATTCACCCGCTTATTCACAATACGAAGTTTCCGTTGTCTAAAGATGTCTGGAATAGCTATAAAGCTCTCAAAACAGAATTGATGGCAGCGGCTGTAATGATAGTAGACCGAAACGTGCATTTGTTGGTCGAAACTGATTCGTCCGATATCGCTATTTACGCGACACTGAACGAAAATGGTCGTCCAGTTGCATTCTTCTCTCGAACGCTAAGTTCTAGGTAACGAAGACATTCCGCGGTATAAAAATAGGCGTTTCCTATAATAGAAGCCATTAGAAAATGGCGGTATTATCTACTGTTAACCACACTACTATTTCTATTCCCCCACTCATACCTGTATGATGTATGAAAACACAAGCCTGATCCAGGCAAAGTGCCGTACAATCAGAGACTGCACGTGGGTTAAGATACTGTCAGGTTGCCCAGGCCTAGATAGATACTCACTCACTCACTCAGTCCTCTCCGTGCCGGGTGGCACATGAGGCGAAGACAACTTCACGCCAGTTGTTCCGGTCTGCCGCTGCTTCCGTTGCCGTCTGCACCGTGAATCCTTGTGCATGTAGTTCGCGTTCCAACGTTCTGCGCCAAGTTTCCTTGGGCCGTCCCCTTTTTCGTTTACCTTGCGGACGCCAGTGAATGGCTACTTTCTTATGCGAACTGGGATCCATCCTGCAGACATGCCCGAACCATCTTCACCGTCGTCTTTTGACTACGGTAGATACCACCTCCAGACCAGTTTTTCTCAGGAGCTCTTCATTCGAAATGGTGTGTGGCCAAAAAATTCGAAGAATCCTTCTCAAGCACTTAGTTTGAAACACGTTCATTCTGCGCTCAATGGCAGTAGTCGTCTTCCAGCATTCCGATGCATACAGCAACACACTCAGAACGTTGCTCTTGAAAAGTCTGATTTTCGTGTTAATGCTGAGAGCGGAGGATTTCCAAATGGAATTCAGTATGCAGAATGCTTGGTTCGCCTTCCCGATCCTTCTCCTGACCTCATCTTCACAGTCACCATTTACAGTCAGTTTGCTCCCAAGGTAGACTGTATCTTTAACCTCACTGAGCGGTTGACCGTCCACGAACACTGGTGGTTGCTCCGGAACATTCTTCCGCATTACCTCCGATTTGCCAGCGTTAATTTCTAAACCCACCGTCTTGCCAATTTCGGATAGTCGATCGCTATTGCTCTGGATGTCACTGATCTTGCACGCCAAGAGGGCAACATCATCCGCATAGTCCAGGTCTTCTAGCGGTCCCGCTGGGGTCCATGGAATGCCTGCTGCCCTGCCATCGGTCACCTGTCTCATAATCCAGTCTATTGTTAGAGAGAAGAGTATCGATGAGAGGATACATCCTTGCCTCACTCCCGTACGAACATCAAACTTCTGAGTGAGCATTCCATTATGAGCGACTTGGCATTCAAACTTCTCATAGAAGGCTTTTATGAAATTTACTATATTTGATGGTATACCTTGATGACGGAGGATTTTCCATAACACTGGTCGGTGAACGCTATCGAAAGCCTTCTGAAAGTCTATGTAGGCCACATATAGCTCTGCATTCCATTCATGTGTCTGGTCCAGGATCTGACGGAGGACAAAGATTTGGTCAATGCAAGATTTTACTTTCCTGAACCCGGCTTGCTCTTGTCGTAAAATGGATTCAACTGCATTGGAGACACGTCGGAGAATGATGCGGCAGAATACTTTGCTCGTAACTGATAGAAGCGTAATACTACGCCAATTGGTGCAGTAGCTCAAGTCACCTTTCTTCTGAAGTTTGATTATAGTACCCGAACGCCAGGCGTCCGGTATCTGCTCAGTATCCCAGATGTTCTGGAATAGGTCTCGCAAAACTTTCGGTGTCTCTTCGGTTTCCGCCTTGAGCAGTTCGGCATACACTCCATCGTCACCTGGTGCCTTCCCATTTTTCAACCTCTGGATAGCAAATTGCACCTCTTGGCGGCTGATGGGGTCTGTGTTGACGTCAAGGTCTGTAGCTGCCTCAGGTATATCGACGTTGGTTTGAGGCGGTGGGCGGTTTAGAATGAGCTCGAAATGTTCTCGCCATCTGGCTAACTCTTCTTTCGCATCAGTTATCACATCTCCACCCCGGGTCCTCACTTGTTGATTGCTTGCCTGACTACGATTGCAGAGCTTTCGATTAATCTGATATAACGTTCTCAAATCATTCATTCGGCACGCCTCTTCTGCTTGTTGTATCAGGTTTTCCACATACCGTCTCTTGTCCTTCCTCGCTGATTTTTTAACCTCTTTATCTTTCATTCTATACTCTTCAGTGATTGCATTCCGTTCAATAGACGGATTCTTGCTCAGCATGCGTTTCTTTATATATTTTCTCTCTTCTATGAGTTGCCAGGTTTTCGGCGAGATCCACGAAGCTTTGCCCCTCTGTCTGTACCCGAGGACTTTTTCTCCGACTGCCTTTAGTGTGCGGTTGAAAACATCAATCGTCATTGAATCCTTGGGCCGGGCGCTGATTTCCTCTCTCAGTATGCTGCCAAAAGCTTTCCTCGTGGCCTCATCGCTCAGCTTATTAACATTCAACCGTGGGCTGCGCTAAATTCCGATATTTGCCCTTCTCAGTTTCAAACAAATCTTTCCCACAACCAGGAAATGGTCGCTACCAATATCGGCACCACGCATAACCCTCACATCTTGTAACGAGCGCCTCCATTTACCATTTATCATCATGTGATCAATCTGACTTTCTGTTCTGCCGTCCGGAGAAGACCAGGTTATTTTATGGATGTTTTTGTGGGGGAATAGGGTGCCTCCAACGACAAGATCGTTCTCTTCGCAGAAGTCAAGTAGCATCTCCTCATTATCATTCTGTAGGCCCATGGTACGCTCTCTGCCTGTATTTACAGTTCCTGTTCTAGCGTTAAAATCTCCCATTACCACCAGTAGGTCGTGCTTCGGGATGACCCTCAAGACTGATTGCATGGCTTCGTAAAACCTGTCTTTCTCCTCTTGGACTGCATTTTCTGTTGGAGCGTATGCTACCACAATCGAGAGTTTGCAAAATCTCGAGTTTAGTCTGGCATATAGGAGTCGCTCGTTTACACAATTCCATTGCATGATCGTACTGCTGGTCTTTCTGCTTGCAAGCAGAGCGACTCCACCATGATGGAGGTTATCTTGCCTTCCTGACCAGATAATAGTCTCACCGCTATCTAGCTTTCGCTGACCAGAGCCGGTCCATCTCACCTCGGACATTCCAAGTATACTCAGATCATACCTGTTGAGCTCATGTATGGCTTGAGCCAGCTTGCCAGCTTGATACAACGTTCGAACGTTCCAGCAACCAAGTCTTATCGTTCTTTTCGGCGCAAGGAGATCGGCCATCGGGGTGGAAACTTCCTTTCGGCTTTCATCTCCATCCGTCATGGGACCTTTTGTAAGGTTCGCGTCACTCCTGTATGGTATGGTATGAATGCACAAGCCTGATCCAGGCAAAGTGCCGCACAGTCAGACTGCACGTGGGCTAAGATACTGTCACTCCTGTAGCCATTGTTGAGTAGAATTTTCGGATCTGTTGTCATCGTTTCCGTAGCAATGTAGCTTTTACGGGTTAGGGTTGCTAGCCCTAAGCCCAACCCTCATCCTTTCTCAGACGGGCTTGGGACCGTCCTTGGCGGAGTTGCCTAGATAGATACGAGAAATAAAATAGAAATGGTAGTGAGACTCCAGCGTGTTTCAGCATACAGCCCACTACCACTGACCCTCATATCTGTCTAGGCCTGGGCAACCTGACAGTATGTTAGCCCACGTGCAGTCTCTGACTGTGCCACACTTTGTCTGGATCGGGCTTTGCTTTCATACCATACCATACGGTTAACCATTTATAAATAGATAACTAATCAGCTGTCCATAGCTTTTATGTATGATTCAAATCTCGGAGGAAAAATAAAAAACGACAAAGTTCAACGCTGGCGTATTGAGCTGTCTCAATTCTCGTACGACGTAATCTATCGACCCGGAACTCAAAATCAAGCTGGAGATGCGCTCTCGAGAGTCATCAAGTCATTCGCTAAATGATTTGAAAACCCTACACGACAACTTGTGTCATCCAGGTGTGAGTCGTTATTTTCTTTCGTCCGGTCTAAAAATTTGCTTCTTTTGTGTCCGAGGAGTTAAAGACCTTCCTGCGCGAACACGGGGTGGCCATGGTTAGAACCAGAAGCTACAATCCACGGTGTAACGGGGAAGTAGACAAATTGAACGCCACGCTATGAAAAACAGTCTCGCTGTGCCTACGTTCCTGTAACTTAGAAATTGATCAGTGGGAGTCTGTATTACCGGACGCGCTCCATTCTATCCGTTCTCTTCTCTGTACACCCACCAATGGTACACGATAAAAGAATGTTCTATCATCGCAGATCTATAACCAGCAGCTCTCCACCTCAGAGGCTATTAACAGCTGGTCATGTACTGTTTCGAAGAAATACGAGGTCATATAAGTATCACCCTCTGGTCGAAAAATTTGACCTAGTTGAGAGCAATCCTGAATATTTTCATGTACGCTTTTCAGCTGACCGAGAGGGAACTGTCTCCCCGCGTCATGTTGCATCAACCGCATGCCCTTATAGCAATTCACTAAATGAAAATTTACAAGATGCTCCCGAGTATCCTACTACCGAATCTAAAAATCCTGATAGTTATTCGTCCCCTGAAGATTTATTTGTGAAACAGCAGCGAACAAGATAATTTTGTCTGCGTAATCTGGAGGTGTAAACCTCTTATCCGTGGAAATATTTCACATGCTTTTTCGGTAGGGGAGAATGTAATGATATTTTGCTGTCCCTGTTTTCTATTACTAACTTTTCCTATTTCATTTCTTAGCGTTACATTTTCTATTCCAGATTGCGTACTACAATATCTAGAAGATTGAAGCCTGATTCCCAGGCCTTTGTCTTTTGATATTCTGACAATCGGATCTTTCAGCAATATTCATAACAATCAGCATGACTGCTTCCTTGCGGCTGCTTCATAACAAGCTGTTCTCGTCACTCCGCTTGACAACTTACAAGTTTAAGCAAACTCTTCAAGAAAATGCTCAGTGTAAGACCGCCACTGAACACGGTTTCGGGGCATGTCCTGTAGCGTAACTAACCATTGCCATATCTGGTCGGTGGGACCCCAGTCTGGAATACGTGCTGCTCCGACTTTGGAATGGTTACTAGTATGGGTTTTTAGTTGTCTATGACACGTGACGGTTTGGCCACCACGAGGTTTGCGCCAATCAGGATGTGGGGTCGCAAAGATAATCCCTTTCGGTATTCAGTTGTCCGGCATGTGTTAAACACTGCACGGATGTGCAATCGTACAGTCATCTGTGCGGTGCGGATAACAATGTACTAAATTGATCGGCCAGAGGTGGTGAGCTGTATGCTGAAACACCTAGAGTCTCACTACCATTTCCTGTTCTTTTTTCTTCCTCATATCTGTCTGGGCCTGGGCAGCCTGACAGTATATTAACCCACGTGCAGTCTCTGACTGTGCGGCACTTTGTCTGGATAAGGCTTGTGCTTTCATACCATACCATCTGTAAAACGTGACCCAGCCAGCGTAACCTATGCAGGTTGGTCTATTTCTCTATATCAACATTACTACCGAAGAACTTATTTTGGAGAGCATCGTTGCGTATGCGATAGTAACAGCTAACTCCTAGAATGTTGCAGAGACATCGTTTGTCAACTACTTGGAGACGCTGAACGTGTTCTTTACATAAGATCCTTTTTCGCACTGTTTAGTAATACAGCCTGAACTGTCGCTTTGTAGATTCTATCCTCGAGTAACATACTCCTTTCTGACGCCAGAGGTGACCCAGGGTGCGGAATGCTACGGTCGCTGTAGAAATACGTGCTGAGACCTCGTCATCTAACAATGCATCGTCGAAGTCGAGATGCTTGCCACACGTCATTATGTGAACTCCGAAATCTGGTGTTCCTTCGTTGCATAATTCCATGATGGTATCAATTACAAAATTGAACAGAAATGGGGAAATCGGACATCCTTGTCAGACACCACTAGTGGTGCGGAATTTAGTTGAAAATTCGTTGTAAACCCTAACGCAGTATGTTGACATGCTTTTGCGGGATGCCTTTGCAGAGTAATGTGTTAAACATAACATTTCGATCGACTGGATCAAATGATCCTTTGAAATCTAAAAAGATGGCTATTGTCGGCTGTCGATAAGTGTGCCGCTGTTCTAAGATCTGTCAAGGAGTAAAAACATGGTTGACACCCACTGCTAGGTCGGAAGCCGGCCTGCTGCTCTCCGATCTCTAGTTCTCCATGATTTGTTAATCTTCGAAGGCAGATAAACGCAAATAATCTCGTAATGATGGGAGTGAAACTTATCCCACGACGATTAAAACAGGAGCTTCGCATGCCTTTTTAAATATGACTGACTGTACGGCACTTTGCCTGGATCAGGCTTGTGCTTTCATACTTACATGCCTACTGTACGATTGCATATCAATGCATTTCTAGTAACGCGTGTTTATATAATGATCTTTTGGTTTGCATTTCCAAAGCCACAGTAGCGTTTCGTTACTAGGAACATTTGTGTCGTCAAAGAGAAATATATAAGACAACACTTCGCACTGTCTTGTTTGTGTATGTGAAACTATCGTGGTATTCCTTGACATCCGAGCGGCATTCGATTCAATCGATCGTGAAAGTCTTTGGAACTGTCTACTGAGACATGGAGTGCCCGAGAAGTATGTTTGGATCTTGAAAGCATTATATTGCCAAACTTCGGGCAGGGTTCGAGCGTACGGACAATTGTCGTCCTCGTTCAAAATCTCCAGCGGGGTGCGGCAGGGCTGCCCTATCTCGCCGTTCCTTTTTAACTTCGCGATCGACGATGTCCTGAGAAAAGCTTTAGCTGGCCTGGTGGGCACAGGTGTTGAACTTCTGCCGGGTGAGCGAGCGACCGATCTAGAGTATGCCGATGACATCGCACTTCTGGGAGATGACCTTCATATAATGCAACAAGCCCTGGACCGCCTGGCACTTGAAGCTTCAAGGTATGGCATGTGCTTTGCGCCTAACAAGTGTAAAACACTTACCCAGGATTGGAGCGGCTCTTTTCCAAACCTAACTGTGTGCGATGTCAATCTTGAATTGGTCGACAGCTTTGTTTACCTTGGCAGTTGTATCTCCGCTGGCGGTTGTGTCGAGGACGAGATCTCACATCGTGTTCGCAAAGCGGGTGCAGCGTTTGATAACCTTCGCCACCTGTGGCGTCGAAGCGATGTTTCGCTCCATACTAAAGGCCGAGTGTACAACGCAGTGGTGCGTGCTACACTCCTTTATGGCTGCGAAACCTGGTCTATCCGAGCGGAAGATGTCCGTCGGCTTTCTGTTTTTGATACCCGTTGCCTGCGTAGAATTGCTCGCATTTGGTGGCAGCATCGTGTTACAAATATAGATGTCTGCAAGCGGGTGTTAGGACCAGGTGGCCACGGACTGAGAGAAATGCTGATGCTTGCTCGCTTGCGATGGTTGGGACATGTATTAAGAATGCCTACTCACCGTTTACCGTACAGCGCCTCATTCGCAGAGCCTGACAGAAGCTGGGAGAAAAGATCGGGTGGCCAGTCCATGACGTGGCGCGTTGGGATGAAGAAACTCACCGTAGCGCTAAGCTCAGTTGGGCGTATTCGTTTGCCTGGGTGGGGTCCAAAAGCTCCACCTAATAGTTGGCTGGAAACCTTACGCGATATGGCTACAAACCGAAGTCATTGGCGCCAGTGTATTTTATTGTGTGTCATAATTTTTTTATTCGGTATTATTTTACATAAAAAAACAAAAACAAAAAACCCAAAAAATCGCATGCAGTGAAACTACAAAAACATGCTGCTTTTTGTGCATTTGCTTTTGCGTATTCCGCTTGCTTGCTTTCCCTTTTCCACGCGCTTGCTTATCTGCTTTTCCTGCTTCATATTGCTTGGCACTTTGTCTGGCTCCAGACTTGTGCTTCATGATGATGATGATGATGTATGTGAAACCTGGACACTGAAAAATGACGAATTAAGTCTTCCGCAAGTCTTCGACAATCGTTATCTCCGCGCTATCACTATAGTTGTCACCACTGTATACGCTTTCTACTAGGAGAAAACACTCAAGTTTATCACCACAGGTTCTTTGTAATGGACGACGAGTTGGCAAGAGGTTGTTGCGCACACGCCGAATACCATGCAACATAATATCGAGTGTTCGCATTTTTTATGCACATAAAACGGATTTTTTATCTTTGTGGTTGGTTTCTTAGGTTTTTCACGCGCCTTTCATCCGCTAACTGTTGGTCCTAAACGTTTGCTTCGATTCGCTGTAAATGTTTGCTTGCGTTTAATAATATAATGTATACAACTTTTTTTCATTTTGTATTTTTATCATCACGTTTGGTGACTAGTCGGGGTGAAATTAATAATCGTGTCATGTTCCGAAATGTTAGTTATCTCGTTGGTTAAAATGAAGCACCGTTGTTTGTCACACTTATATTACTATCGTTTTTGGTTTGATTTTGTTTGCGTCTGGCTTTAAACTTTATCGTTTCCATTGAAATGAGTTTTTATTTTGTAATTTCTAAGATTGCCGTATCAAAACGCTTTTTATTCAAAAAACAATTCCTTGTATTTTCAGAGTTATGCGAAGTTTTACATGATCTCATCACCACTTTTCCTAGCATTTATGCTATTTTCAAATGTGCAGCTGCGATATTCATAGTTCATGAAGTGCTTTTGTTCCTCCTCGAGCTTGAATTGTCCAGCCAATGGAATAAAAGAGTGTTCCCCAGAAATCGATCACTGTCTGTTGACTTTGAAGTGGGATGAAAAACTCGGCGAGTTCGTCAATACGATACAAGATTGTTGGCAATGGGCAGATGTAATTCTTTCTGTCTATATTTACTCCCTGTGCAGCGCCATAAATGTCCTGATACAGTCGGTCCGTGTCATATTATACAAGAATTGAAGAATAAAACGAAGACTTGCTGCTGCAAAGGCGAATTGTGCAATGATTCGAATCACGCTCCATTTGTATCAACTCCTGGTGAGTTCTACTTTTACCTACTTTCTTCGATCCATGGTTTTGCTATGGCCTTAATCAATTACCCATATATAGTTTTCTGTGTTGGTCGTGTGACTTCGACATCACCCAATACCTAACGGTTGTATTCTATCGGACTTTTTTAATCATTTGGATGCTAGACTATTTACTTTCCGTGAACATCGGCGTTTTGTCGTCGTACTCTGTGTGGTCGTCATATTATTGCCTGAAATCATAAGATGCCCTTTGTAGTAAGTTCTTAATGTGACTTTCTAATTGTGGCCTTGTATGCTTCGAGCTTACAGCACTTAGTTGTGCCTAACAAAACCTGACTACCTTGATTCTCCTTGATTGATCTTTCTCTGTTTGAAGCAAGCAATCAATCAACCTGGTTCTAAGAACTGCAGTCGCTCTGCAAAAATGTTATTCTATTCGATTGTAGTCCTAGTAGAGTTCTATGAGTCTTTGATTTGGGTATGGGCAAGGTCTAGGTAGTTAAAGACAGCACGGATATTGATGTAGCCCGCAATCAAACACGGTGCTCTAGAATCTACTCGAGGTGAACATTTGGTCTACGCATCACAGCTCGAGGTGATACCCAATTTGATTGAATTTGGTGCGTAATTGACCTCGTATCATTATTTATTGGTTATAACAATCGATTAGTGATCCTATGGCCCTCCGCTGAACACTTTTTTTCTAATTCAACGTTTCCCAAAATCGATTAGACAGCCCTTTGCCCAGCTCCTGGCTTGGAATTTTACACATAAATAAATTGAGTCTGAATGTCAGATAACAATTTTCATGCTGTTATTCATGGGCTGACAAGCTACCTTCTGAAAACACTTCGTATAATCTTGAACGAATTAAAACTGCCTTCTAAAATGTTTTCACTGGCTATACCTGACCACCAAACGACTGTTGAGATAAGAAATTGATTAAAATATGCTTGAAACCTACCGTCTATTCATGTTAGAACAGTTTGGGCAAATTACTATCAATACTAGTGTTTGAGCTTGAAGAGATACAGAGATACTCTTATAAAGTTTGATCATCACTCTTTCATCATCCAGCGATTTAGATTACCTTGTTTCATTTTAAAACTATGTATGTTGCTGTGAATTAACTGTATTCCCTTTTACAAATATAATCTCTTACACGGAAAATTAGTACGAAGCCTGGAAAATGCATTCAGAGGCCTTAGTTAAACTTAGCTTTCGATAGAATCTTGACCTAGCACTAGTAAGAACGTCCAAAGAACTTCCACTGATAGAAAATTTAATCAGCGTCATAATTGTTTTACGAGCACTGGCTGTGCGCATCATCACACTCCACATAAGTGCACTTTTACGGTTTCTTCACGGTAGTTCAACTCTGTGACGCGCGTAAGAGGAGTATTATCATCGTAATCTATTAATTTCAATAATTCCGTATCCTGCTGTTGAACCTCTCTATAGCTATTCTAAAGCTAGTGAGCTCAACATTATTAGTATCATATTTTGTCTGTTTGACGTATTGACTCCGCAAAAGTTAAAAATCATTCCACCTGTTACAATGTTTGCTTCGTATTGTTTAGTTTGTACGAACACCTTTTTGTTTCCGATCACACAGATGATGATACAACCGGAAACGAAACTGATCACTATTCAGTCAATCGGATCGCCTCCACATCTGTCTCTCCGTCCTCAGCACTGGGAACACCGTCATTCATACTACTCATTTGCTTTTCCACTTTGGTGGTCCTTCTCGCAGCATTATTCTTTTATTTTTTCCGCCACCGATTCAAAGGATTTCTCGTCAAGCGGGTATGATCGCAAACTTTAGTAATATTCCCATTTCAAATGCATAGCATTTCGGGGCCACAAGAAACGGTAACCAATGGAACCATCTGGGCTCGAATCATGGCTGTCGACCTTTTGGTGACGTACCCGTTGAACTACAACCGCTCAATGGAATTACCGATTCATTCCTCGCCCCGGGATATGGAAAGGAATGCGTAAACGATCTGGTTGAAGTTGATGGTGTAAGCCAACCCCGTTTTTAGACTTACCTGTAAACCAGTATAAAACCACGAGGTTCTAGTAGGGCAACTTGACAGTGTCTTAGCCCACGTGCAGTCTTTAGCTGTGCGGCACTTTGCCTGGACCAGGTTTGTGATTCCATAGATACATACACGAGGTTCTAGTGGTTTCTTATATCGTTATTTCGGATTGGAAAATGTTTTAGTTCTATCACGGGTTGAACTACATCGAGTTATTCACTAAAATCTATCTAGGCCTGTACAAGCTGACAGTATCTTGGCCCATACGCAGTCTATGGCTAATCAACATTACCCCTTGATCCTGGCTTTTTGATTTACTTTATCCGTTGGTAGTTCTGTTCGGTGGTCGGTTCGTCAAGCGATGTTGATTGAACTAATTTTGCCGCTGCGTATCGCGATGACATAATTGTGTACCCACGAAATTACGTTTGTATCCTGTCAACATGTCGGGCAGTCGAATAAACTGCATGTTGATCTGGATACTGGTTGGTCTTAAACTGGAATTCACAAAGGTTAGAATAGTCGTGAGACTGCACTGAGTTGTTGGTTGTAGCCCGTTACCGATTGCAATCACTATATCGCGATTTCGCCTATTGAGACTAGAAAGACAGTAGGGTAAATGCACATCCGTGTTACTCTATGGAGTTAAATCCTGTGAACATTTATCAAACCTATTGATTGCCATACAACGTGCGATTCTTTTTAAGATCACCGTGGCGTGAGCCTGATCATATTTATGCGTCGTTTGACATGCAATGGGACAATACAATTGTAGTTGCTGCTACTCTATCAAGCAACTGTTGATGCGAGTGAGTGACATTTTACGTTTTGCGGCGATGTCCCCCATATCAGCTGCCTTCGTTTAAGTAGTTTCTGCTGGTTTCCTGCTCGTTTTGTGAATTATCTGAGATCAGCTAACATTGTCTGCCTGAATTCATTCTCACTTGTATTATGTTCTACTATTTCAAGGAATTGTTTTATCTTGTTACTTTTTCACTCTTCTTCACCAACAGCTCTCCTCCATTGTGACCAAACTCGAGCTGAAATCTCAGGGTTGCTTCGGCCAAGTTTGGCATGGACGAATTACCGAACCTTCTGACAAACTTTCAGGTGTCACTGATGTTGCGGTGAAGGTGTTTCATCCAGCACAAAAGGACAGTTGGCTCGCTGAAGTGTCGTTGTTTCGCTTGCCAGACTTGGCTCATCCGAACATTTTGAAGTATTACGGTGCTGATCAGGTACATTATTTGTCCCCCACGTTAACATTATCGGCGTGATTAACCAACGCCTAGTAGATAATACAGATACCCGCCAAAGTAAGATTCTTTCAATGGTTTTCGACCCCTCTTTCGAAACCAGGCCTGAACATCGTCTAACCCATTTAGCTATTCTTGTTAGTGTTCTCTGGGTAACACGGATGCCAATTATACCAGGCATGTTAATGGATAGAGGTCCTCCTCTCAACCCCACTGCCCTTGGAACATACTCTGTTCGCGTACTGACAGATCATTTTCTGAAACCACGAACTTCTGCTCATATCGGAGCTATGAATTTCAGAACCATCAGACAGATAGCCCAGCAAGCTGCATTGACTCTATCTATTGATGTTTGCTGTTTATCGTAAACGCGCTTATATGATCCACCTATAATTACTGAGCCTGCTGCTTCAAACCTTCCGATTCGCTACCTTTTGCGCTGCTCCGGTGATTGTGTAGCTGCCATTTTAGGACAGGCGGGTGTTGGTATAGTGCTGAATTCACGTGCCGAATCCTGTCTAATCGATTTGATTCCTTGCAATAGCAGGATGTGCGCAGTTAGACTAGCCACTAATATTAGACCAAACTCAAAATCTTCTAATCAGAGATGCTTGTTTATTGTACCAGCTTACGCCCCAGCTAAAACCAATTCCGACGACGAGAAAAACGCCTTCTACGATTATCTTTATGTTCTTTTGCGACGTGCAAAAAGCTCTGATATTGTTGTCTTAGCGGGGGATATGAATGTCAGACTGGGTCGCTTAAATACATCTGAATCACAATTAGGTGGCATGTTTGGTCTTGAAGGGCAACCCACAGCTAATGGTGAATGCTTCATACAATTTTGTGCACAATCTCGATTATTCATTAGCAGCACTTCCATTCCGCCATTAAATATGTCAATGTGGTACATGGCGCTCGCCGGATGGAAGCTAACCTTCGGCCCAAATCGACCATATCGCCATAAGTGCTCGCTGGAGAGGTTGCATTGAGGACTGCCGCTCCTTTTGGAATACCTGCATAGATTCAGATCATGCTCTTGTGCGATGTATGTTCTCGTGAAAGTTCTATGATACGAAACCTTCGATTGGAAAACAAAATGCGGTCGAAAAATTCTCTCAATTTGCAGTTCAAGAAATTTATAGGACCATCTTGAGTAGCTCACTCCCAGTTTCTTTGTGTGCCACTGCCGATGAAAGGTGGAACAAAATAGCTGGGATTATGTGAGCCGCCGCAATATCAGCCTGTGGGACTATACAATCAACCCCAAAGTTTCACTGGATTTCACAACGTTGTATAGAAATTCTTCACCAGCAACTCCAAATTCCTTATAATCCTTGACACAATACAGAACTTAAGACTAGAGAGAGACAAGTGGTGGTTAAATAAGGTCGAACAAATGGAATTATCAAACAATGGCGGTAACATGCGAAAACTCTTCCAACCTATTCGATTGACCTACGAACAATTCGAGTGAATAAAAAATGAATGAAAGCACATACCTGATCCAGGCAAAGTGCCGCAAAGCCAGAGACTGCACATGTGGTAACATACTCTCAGGTTGTCCAGGCTTAGACAGATATGAGAAAAGAAATAGAAATGATAGTGAGACGCATGTGTGTTTCAGCATGCAGCTCACTACTGGTGGCCAATCAATTTAGCACAGTCAGCTGCACAGGCCAGAAGTATTGCACGATTGCACACCCGTGCTGAATCTACTGAGCAAATCCTCTCATCTATTATCTCGATGACTACTTACAGTCAAAACCATTTTCAATATGAATCTTATTGGGCGTTTTACTGAACCTGTGCTCTGGCCAAATGAAATGAGGAGTATGACAGCGAAAGCCACCACAAGCTGTCTTTTTCATGTCGTTCTACTCATTCACATCTATGTTAGAAGTGTTGGTGTCTCAACCTAATTTGTATGGGTTTTTCCTTAAACACACGTGTAGCGTTCTTTTGTGTGCAATTCCGTCATGATTGTATGACAGTGGAGCGTCGGTACATACCATTGATATAATGCTATATTCGATAATAATGACGTCCATATACTATTTACGCTGGACAGTCAGACGAAATTAGCTTAAACAAGGAAAGGTTTCGCGCTCTATTGCTTTTCCCGTGCTTTTAGCACCGTGCACCGCAAAAACGAGAATTCAAGCCTCCCAAAGCTGTTCCCGTATGGCACGCGTCTCAAAGAGTCGCTGACAACCAAGTCCAGCTTCTGGCCTACACGAGTGGCTTCCCGAGCCCGGCGGAACTGCTTCTACCAACAGGAGAAGGGGCGTGGGCGAGTGACTGGCGCCTTAAAACCAGTTTGCTTCGGGCAGATGGAGCTCGTTAGCCTGGGAGGGCATTTCATCTAAGGGAAGGAAAACCCTGATTTTAAACCTCCGCTGAGTTGCGGGATACCCGAGTCTCGTAGACAGTTAGTTGGTGCACACCACCTCTTTCTGGCAACTCCCTGCTGCCTTGCAGGTCGCACTTGGTTGTGCAAAGGCTAAAGAAGCTGAGTGTTGCTGGGGACGCCGCTTTGTACCCGAATTCTCAAGACTCTTCATTGAAGTCGACTCATCCTCCAGGAGGAGACAGTCGCACAAAAAAGCTGTTGACAGCGCACCACATTTCTATTCATAGAACTCGATTGGCTTTTGTCCGCTTGTCATCTCACTATGGCGTATTTCATTTCAGTTTACATGATATTTTTCATAGGGAGTATTAGCTGATCATATTCCTTGATCTTAAATTTGTTTGATATTTAGGTCCTGAATACCCGACCGGAAGGCACAGAGCTAGAGTTATGGATCGTAACCGAGTACCATCCTTTAAGTAGTCTTCACGATTACTTGAAACGGGCCACGATCAGCTGGAATGAGTTGTTGGGCATCGCAACTGGCATTGCCCGTGGTCTGTCGCATTTACACTCCGAAACGGTCACCTTTTCGGATTTCGGTCCCGGTATCAAGCGCATCAAACCGAGCGTCGCTCATCGAGATGTGAATTCACGCAACATTTTACTCAAATCAGATTTATCGGCTTGCATCGCGGACTTTGGATTGGCTATTCGATTCGAACCCGGACAATCCCCTTCCGTCGCACATCCTCAGGTTGGACAGCTTTTTGGTCTCTCTTTGCTATTCCCCAATCCCAAGAGTTCATATTCTATGGTTTTATCGATTTCATGATGCGGCCTATTATTCTAACTCTAGACTTGTCATTGCTGAAATTCACCGTAAATTTGATTGTTTTTGTTTAATTCCATTTGCTACCCTGTTCCACGAATGTGCAATCGTGCATCATTTCTGTGCTGTACGGCTAACATCGTGCTAAATTGATTGGCCAACGGTAGTAAACTGCATGCTGAAACACGCTGGAGTCTCACTACCATTTCTATTTCTATTTCCCCCTCATATCTGTCTAGGCCTGGGCAACCTGACAGTATCTTAGCCCACGTGCAGTCTCTGACTGTGCGGCACTTTGCCTGGATCAGGCTTGTGCTTTCATACCATCATACCATACCCTGTTCCAGGCAGAAATATGGATCAAGATCTTACATCTTCATCCCTTTGTGCTTTTTACACTATTCCGGGAAACGAACATCAATATGAATGTTGACTGTGCTTTACGATTTCTCCCAACAGCTCGGAACTCGCCGGTATATGGCTCCCGAGGTTCTCGACGGCGCGATCCAATTTTCCCGCGATGCTTACTTGCGTATCGATGTGTACGCAATGGGTTTGGTGTTCTGGGAATTGATGACGCGTTGTCACGGCATGGATGGGACTCGTTTGTCCTGTGCAGCGTCTCCGTATCGCGCACCATTTGAGCTGGAACTGGGATCCGCGCCGACTATTGCAGATTTAGAGCGTCATGTGACACAGGAAAAGCAGCGCCCTAAATTCAATCCGGAATGGAAGAATTATCCGGTATGTTTTATAGTTTTTCGCTTGTGTTCATATTTTGGGGTTTGTTGTTGTGTATAGTATTTTGTTCTGAGCCGATCACGTGTTTGGACCGAGTACACGTTGAAGTCCTACTATTTTGATTACCTTTCGAAGGTTTCTCTCTATATCTGGGCAACTTGACTGTCGCTTCCCTTATGGGATCTATCAAATTGTGCGCTGTTTGCATGAGATTTCTGCTAAAGGTATATGTATAGTGTAAGTTAGGGGGATGTGAGCAACTCATCACTTTGTATATGTACAACCGTTTTTGTGAGCTTTAGAGCGCAGGATGAAATATAGACATATTTCAATCTGGAAGCCATTACTAGAAAGGATTGACACAGCAGTGTGATATATAACCACCGATTTAACCACTTAACAGTTTGCATAGCTCTGCGTAGTACATCGAGTTTTCTGATGCGGAAATGCGTGACGCTTTGTGTAGCGATCTCCAGCGATCTATAAATGGAAGTGAGACTTCATCGTGTTTTCAAATGCAGTTCACTGCTGGTGGCAATTCAATTTGGCACGGTTAGGTACACAGCACAAAAATGCTGCACAATTTTACCTCCGTGAATAGCGAGGAACTTGTCAATTTTGTAAACGACACGATTTCTGATAACCTAACCTCGATTCTGGACGTTAGGCCCAACTCACATCTCACTTTACCCTCTCCAGTATCCTCCCTCGTCTTTCGTACTGTTCTTTTGCCATTTTCCCGCACTCTTTTCCAAATACTCTGTGTTATTAAGGCGTTACATCGAAATTATTTATCACGTAGTTTCTATCTCCCCTTGCAAGCATCTTTGAAATTATTTTTAAACAACTCGTTTATTCTTGTGACCGACTGGTTAATAATATTCTCACCGATACTGCAAAGAAATTTGAATGCTATCGGTTACAGCAGTTTTTGGGTAACGTTTCACTTCGGGCACAGAAGCTTCGTCAGACCAAGGGTGATAGTCCGAACAGGGAACATGATTAACTAGCAGTCAACCCCCCACCACTGATTTGACCTTATCGCTTAACAGCCTATAGTACACCCACGGTTTGTCACGTCTCGTAGGCATGACCAGGATCAGTGATCAATTTGCCTAGTAGTCTGTATCCACATCAATTTAATACAAGTGAACACGGTCACTGTCAGTCGACATTCGTAAACGTGCATAACTAACAGGGCTAAGGTGGAGCTATTTTTGAAGAAAAACAAAAATCTATTTAACTAGTATGTATAAGGTGAATAATAACTATTTACCAAAGTATTGTGGTGCTCACATCCCCATCCCTTACACACCACTACCGGTTTCAGGCTGTTTGCCATCGTCAGGTGGAGACAGTAAGATCAGGTTCGTCACCTTGAAACAGTGGAAAGCTGGTAACAAGTATATTTGTATGCAACTGTTATATAGATTTCTTCCTTACAAGAACCACGAATGTTCAATACAGAAGCACAAAGTGATTCCCTCCTGGCCAAGCGCTCGAGGCGCATATAAAAGACCAAAGTATTGTGTTGCTCACATCCCCATCTCTTACACACCACTACCGGTTTCAGGCTGTTTGCCATCGTCAGGTGGAGACAGTAAGATCTGTTTCAGTGAGCCTTAAAACTATTTACCTTCGCATCAGTGCCGATTGCACTCAAATTTCTTTGCATAATGAATAAACGATCCGTCTCAAACTTATTCCAATCGATTTCTCACCGATAATTCCCACGCGAACTATCTAAATCTCAATCTGTATCTATTACTCGATCGAAACATATTGTCATCTCGAACATCGCCTCAAAATAGCTCTGTTAAAAGTTGCGGTTATCGAACAATTGAGAAAGCATTTTCTCGTTGATATTTTGTGTATTATATTTTATTATTGTGTCACTGTGTACCATTTTTTTGTTTTAATCATTAATGTAGAGCTGAAATGTAGAATGTTTCGGAGAAAGGCTTTTTCCTTTTTCTTCAATTATTTATTACACGACATCCAGGCATTTGAAACTGTCGATTGTTTCATGCATTTCGGAACCTGTACCAAAAGATCGGTTCCTTTAGATGACGAGGTTCCGGATCGCAGTGTAGACTTCTGCGGCCTGCGTCACCGTTTCTGCTACTCAAGGATCCGATCAGGCGCTCGCTCTTGTTGGCCTCCTCTGGTTGATGTCGACCATGGATGTACATCACAAGCGCATGTCGCTTTCATCCTCCACAGAATTTCCGATGACTAAACAGTCTGATTCGTGAGGAACAATCTCTCCCGCAGCTATATCGCTGTGTAAATCCATAACTTGAACCCTAAGCTAAAAGTATATCAGACGTCTCGAAGTACTACGCAACTGTTCTTCGTAACATCATGGTTGTTATCCGCTACCTTTGCACACGTAAAATGTTGTTTGCAATTGTTTTTTCCCCGGTGATATCGGTGTAGAGAAGCAGGCAAATCTTCCACATGTCACAGTGTTTTCGTCACTTTTAGAGGGTGACCGACTTTCGGAACTGATTTCTTTTGGTACCCCTGATCCTCATTGGCACAGACGCATCACATGACCTAGACAGCTAAAGCTACGAACCAGTAACTTCCTAAAGCCGTCGGGGTCCGTTTACCATGCTCACCTCATCGCGATCCGATATCACAATCGCTATGACGAATTTTTTTATGATGGTGGTATTGCTGCGTGCATGTTGTGGGGAGAACGTTTTGTGACACAGAAAGTTTCTTTCTTGATGTCGTTCAACGCGTTCACGCTACTCAATTATTGTGTGTGTCACAACTCTAGGCGCCTTAACGCACCTTGTATGCACTTTCTCGTTTTGTCGGCACTTGTGGTTTGCAATGTTCCGTCTCGCCTTTTATAATATCCCTACTTTCGTCATGACTGTGTGATATTGAAGCATCGATGCACTTTTGCGATGTAATGACAAATTCATTCCGAAATCCGTATTGTTAAACTTCTCGTTTAGACAATGCGGTAATATCGTTTTACTTTTCGATTCACGCGAAATGCATAGGCTACGTTCAAATGATGTGAAATATTTTCAAGATTCAAGATTTTATGGTTGAAAAAGCAATTACTTTACAATAATCATGCAGTTGATATACAAGCTGTCTATCCATTCGACATTTTTAAATGTAAACCGCTCCAAATTATATCGGTTGTTGTGTAAATAACACCGGATCGTCAGGTGACGAGGATTCGGTGTCTATTCATGATGCTACTGAGTCTATCCGCTTGGCGACAAAATGGTCTTCATCGGAGCTTGAGAAGCTCTCATAATGCAATGGTTATCTGTGTTATTTAATTGAATCTTGGACTCAAGAAATTGTGTCGAGCGTTGCCAACTAATGGACAATCACCACATCTGCAGCTTACATTCATAGTATGGTTTTCGGTTGAAATATGGTATAGAAAAGCGGATCAACTTACACATGTTACGCACGGTTTTTCGCGTACTGCAGATGTTTGACTTTGGCTATCGAAAACACAATTCCTTTTCGTCTGCGCATAATCTAGGTACCCAAACCACCAGAGGTCCCTGGTATAGCAGCGAATAGTTACGTTTAAAGTTATGTATCACATTCGTTTTTAACGCTATTCTTGTAGCAGCTAACGCTTGCTGGTCTGTCCATTTAAG
The DNA here is from genome assembly GCA_013407085.1 of Atriophallophorus winterbourni. Lineage (NCBI taxonomy): Eukaryota > Metazoa > Platyhelminthes > Trematoda > Plagiorchiida > Microphallidae > Atriophallophorus > Atriophallophorus winterbourni. The sequence continues at coordinate 12,801 of JACCGJ010005213.1, read as the reverse complement.
TGATGAGGAAAACTTGTCATGACATTAAAGCCAATACAGCTGAAGTTACCTGACCCATTGGCATGGTTGTCATCTGCTTTTTCTGAGAACAATTTTACTCCGCCTTTAGAATTACTTTCAATTTTTATCTATTTTCTTGATCTTGAGAACACATGTTAGTTTTGTTGTTGCTGACGTTAAATTCCGATTCCGTCCCTATTTTTCCCCCACCTCAGTCTATGTGCAGCCTCTGGGAAACAGTCGAGGAATGTTGGGATCAGGATGCCGAAGCCAGGTTATCTGCCGGCTGCGTCACTGAACGGATTTCTGTTTTATCTCGCCAACCTTGGTCTTGCCAAGAATCACCAGTCACCGATCTCAGCGCCACCACTGCAACCTCCCAGTCGTTAACCCCCAATCGCCCAGCCCCAAACATTTTCCCGGTGCCATCCACAACTGTCTTGTCAATCCCCGTTGATCCAGTCTATTCTCCTGATCACACTCTACTGCCGACTGATCGATGTCCTGGGAATACCGAGTCTGAGTCACATCTCTATAACGGCTGTCATTGATTTACACTCAATTTGTACAGTACCGATTGTGGTTTGTACATCCGATCTCCATCCGGTTATCTGGTGATTCATTTGCCGTTTTTTCGTCCCATTATTTTATCGGTCCGATGTTATCATGCATTCTTCTTCCATTCGGTCATGGCATTGTCCGTTTCTGTGTGATATCAAGCGAGCGTCTTTTTATCCCAAATTTAGTTGCCTTTGTGCTTTTTGTATTTGTATACTACCTGGTCTCTTGCTGTCCTACATTTTCGAATAAAATTATTGCAGATAACTGTCTCTTTTTCCAATGGTTTATCATTTTACGTTTTTTCCGAGTCACGTACCTTTATTTGTGGGACTAATTGGGAGGCTTAATTTCCAATTTTAATTCCACTTCTGGTAGGAAACCACGGTTTGTGAATATCGATTGTTTCATTCTCCACACTTGTTTATGCATATAATTTTTACTGTAACTTCGAGGTGCGATAATGATAAGTTTAGCGGTTTACAGTAAAGTTCATCTCCGTTTTTTACTCAAGCAGCATAGCTCTGAATACTTAGGTGCGACTTATCCCCGGAATACCTCTTGATAATCCAACGCGCTGAGGCTGGACTTTAACGTGGTGCGATGTTTGTGTACCTTCGTGGCCCAGTGAGCTATACCGGGCGGTGTAACTCGGGCACCTTCAGAGGTCAAACAAACACGGTCTCAACTCAACCCGCTGCCTTGCGGGTCAGGCGTTTAGTCAATTGGCTTTGGTCGATGACCCGATTTGTTCTCCTGTCCAGGCATGGGCAAACTCGCAATATTTCAGCCCGCATACTACATCGGCCGTCGCGCACGATATTTTATGGCAGTTGAGCATTCGGTGCATGAGATGGGGAGTAATGCGGTCTCTTGATGATCCACTTAGGTCAGATGTAATATAGAAAAGGCTGTGCGCTGTTAACTGCTAAAGGGAAATCAACGAGACGATCGACAAGCGGTACTCATCAGGCGTGTACTGCTTGCCGCTCTAAACTTTGTGGGAATACGTATATAGTCACTCAGAGCTTTGTTAGATCTTCATGTGCTTCAGACTAACATTCATGATCAGTTTTGGCCGATTGGGATCAGCATTTTAGAGGGCCTAATTCGGTCAGACGACCACTATGCTACGCGATCGTGATTCCCGTGTGTATCTACATACCAAAACATATTTTAGTGTCAAGTCAAGCTAAACCCGCGTCTAGACGAAGTTCCACACAGCTATACTGAAGAGGTTGCAATGAATCCTTTGCAACTCGTTACATTTTGCGCATTATTTGAAATTTGCAATGTGTACGCTATAGAAATACATCATTGCCCGTTCGTTGTCTATCGTTCTCGCAAAGCAGCAAAATCGATGAAACCATGTTTTATTCTCATCAAGCACGTATTGTTTATCTTTTAGCCATGACTACAATGGATCTGGATGAGCATGACGACGATGTTGATGATGTCCCGGAAGAAAGTGAAGAACCGGTAACGCGGACTAAAGATGAGTCCTCTGTAGGTCGCTTGCGACAGCAAGCGTTAGAACGAAAGCGACGTTTACTACAACTCCGGAATCGTGATTCAAAGGAAAATGAAAATGCAGATCAACCTGCCTCGGACGTCCTTCCCAAACCGGTTTTTCGCAATTACAGGCCGCAGTCGGATAATTTGAAAACTGGGGAATTATCGGCACCCGGGACTGTTGACTGTAAGTCCAATCATTATATACCCGCGTACCGTACTGTTTTTTATGATTGTTCCAACGTTTCCTTAATGAACTCTTTGGGTGTCTTATTCCAGTGACGTCTTACGTCACCTCTCAACTGGAAGCAGCCAATGCACCTGCTGTCGTCGAAGAAGTGGTGAGTGATCGGTGTTTTTTTATTTTTGTCAACGTCTGGGATTAGCCACTCGTAAATTCTACTTTCGTATATCGCCCCTAATTTATCTTCAGAATTTAATGAACCTTGCTCCTCGTAAACCGGATTGGGATTTGAAAAGAGGTGTGGAAAAAAAGCTACAGAAGTTGGAAAGACGTACCCAGCGTGCCATTGCTGAACTAATTCGTGAGTGTTTTCGTTTTTTTCCAGTTTGTATTCCTTTTTGAATCTATCGAAACTCAGCTTCTGTTGATCCCCCTTAATAATCGCTATCCAGCTGTGTGGTTTTAAAAGCTCTACACTCGTCAAAGGGTAATCCATGCCTAGTCTAGAGCGACGGGGAGCTCCTCATTTCTTCGTTTGCCAAGTCGCGAACTAAGCATCATTTTTTTGTTCCTGTGTCTGTACGAATAACGTGGGATGTAGCAAACGTTGCAAGCCTTGCACACGAGCTAGCTTTAACGGTACTCATCTGCATAATTACGTTTTCACGAAAGGAAAATGGACGATTCAATCTGCATTTAACCACCGAACATTTTCGTTCAAATTAACCTCTCTCTATTAATCAACCGCTCTGTATTGTGTCCATGATCATAAGGTATTTGGCGTCGCTGGTTAAGAATTTCTATAGAGCACATGATCTGTCCCGAAACCGTATTCAATGGCCATCTTGCACTAATCATCTTGTATTGTTTGCTTAACCTTGTATGCTGACGAGTGGAGTGACTAGGAAAGCATGCTATGATACTTGACAGTGAAAGCCGCAAGGATGTGCCTCTACTTGTTCACGAAACTTGATTGAATGCATGTTCCATTCGAGGTGTAGGCACCTCAGTTTGTTTGTATGGCAGTTAAGCATTCGGTACATGCTACCGGTGTAATGCTGTTTCTGATTATGGTGATGATGGTGTATTGTGGCAATAGTTTTTCTTAGGTATACCGCTCCCCGTTTTTCCTGCGGTAGACGTGAGAATTTCTCTCCTCGAACAAGGTAATCTGCTTCATCTAATGGCATCATAAGATTTTCAATTAACAGAAAGTATACGTTGTTGGACATCTATCAAGTCCTACCCATCATTACCTAGGCAACCTGACAGTATCTTAGTCCACGTGCAGTCTGCGACTGTGCGGCACTTGGCCTGGATCAGTCTTGTGCTTTCATAAAAACATACATGCATACATACATAGCGGTCATTAGACGACTTCTCGTGTCTTTCTGCCTTACACTCATTATCCCTTATAAAACGCTATAGACGAAGAAAATAGGTTTTTTGAAGAAGGATTTTGTTTAACTTCTTATTCATCCTTAATGTAGACGTTCTTCCCACTCATCAGCACCTAGCAATCATCAAGGGTGATGTTATATGTTCTTCTATCTTAACTCTGCTTCTGTTAACTTGTTCAGCATGCATCACTACTTCGACGTTATAATCTAATTAATCTATCCAACCCTGTTAGAGCATATCATGCAAATGATAATCCACAGTTCTCTAAACGTGAATTTGTTCGCAACGCTCAACTTTAAATCGAATCATTTCGGTGAATGTCTAACCAAGTAAATGGACTCTGTATGAAGCATTCCACCTTCATGGGATACATGCCTTGAAATCCCATCGGCTGCTAAATCTGAGAGATATGGCTCAAAATAATGTTCAGCAGCGGTCTTATCGTTTGCATTTTCTCTAAATGATGTTGCTTTAGCACATTTCAGTCGGGGCGCAAACACCAGAACTAATTCTGAGTGAAACTTGTAGCCAAACGCTAAACTGATTGCATTTGGGAACGCTCATCAGTCTCACTTCTTCCGCTATAATGGGCAACCCAATTATGTATGTATGTATGTCTATCTGTCTATAGACCACATGCTTCGGATTCAATTAACGACAATTCGTTGTGCTTGAGATTTTTTCGTAAAGTCTTTGTTCCGTAAGCTTCTCTGTCACCGTTAGCTTATTATTATTGTCGTTTTCCTAAGTACTGTCCTTGTTGTGTTTGGTGACTTTTTACTTATATTTTTTGTATTTCAGGTGAAAGGCTCAAAAATTCATCCTCCGACCTTGCCACGGTCGTTAGTCAGCAGCCTGCTCCAATCGCATGACCTCGTGTTGTCTTGTTGGCATTTACTGTGTTGGCTGAAGTGATTATTTTGAAACAAATATATATTTTTACGCACATTCGACCATCTTGCCTTTGCTTTGTATCCCCGCTGTCTGCAGTTAACGAAAAGTTTTAACAAGTCTGGCAACAGCGTACGTGCAGTTGATGATTAATTTTTCCACACTCAGTTGGTGCAGTCAACTATTGATGACGGATAATTCGCATGGTAAAGTTGAGCAATGATATCCATCGCCATGCACTTCGCTCTCGGGATAGTGTAAACCTTTTTCGCGTTTGATTGCCCACAGATGTTTGCTTACCGTACGGTTTGACCGGAGGCGTGATGGTGATGAAGCGTGTACAAAAAGGGAACTCAACTGGGACTCTTATTTTTATTGATTGAATTTTTCACCACCGAAATGGTCAGCTTGCGGAGTCACTTGTTTCGTACATTGTTTTGTGACGCTCCAGTCTATAAGTGGCTGTAACCATTTTATAAACTAAAATGATTGTGCTTGTTCTCTTCCTTTTGGTGAATCATTTGACGACAAGTGCTGGTGCCAAGTCTTTCGCCGTGGTGACGTTACGATAGCGTTGGTGTCCGCGTTCGTCGTAATGCTGAGCAAAAGGAATTAGTGCGTGAATGAATAAAAACGGGGCATCAGTGTCTCACATTGTCGTTGTAACATTTGTGGATGCAGTTTAACGACCGTCGATGACGACATTACATTTAGATCATAAGGATCCCGCTTAAACAACAAATTTTCTGGGCAGGTAATGAGTCTATCACTCAGCAAGACAGTGATTGAACTCTCTTCGTAACCTTAGACGTTATTTCTGAACACGTGTGAAAAATTCTCGTTGCCGCTAATTTTTCCTGGGGGTCGTTATCACAGTATATAATGTGTGACACTCCATGTTGGGGTTCAGCTCTAGCGCTCATCCATTTACGCCCAAAGACTTACACATTCTTAATCCTGGTATTTTTTCGCCGTTTATCAAACCTAGTGTACCAACAATTGTACTGTGATACGTGATTACGCAGAATGCGTTTTTAGGTTCGGATGAAGTTTTGATTTCCAGTGCGTTCGTCTTATTAAGTAACGTTATAGTTATCCTTCTGTAGATATTAGTGATGAATATGGCATTATTTTAAAACTGTTGTATTCGTCGTGGTTTTCCTCTGGGAGTACTTTGACTGTTTCTGTGTGCATTAAGTGTGAATCAATGTATCCATTATTTTAGCGAGCATAACGGCACATTTAGACCAATAAAACGTTACTTCACTGTTACCTAGTGAGGACTAACGCGCCTTCTACTAGTTTTCGCTCAATCAGAACAGTTAGAATTACTTGACATGATGTTAAGAATTCGGATTACAGAAGTGATTCAGTTCAACCATGGTTGTCTTAGTGATAAACCATAAAATTCATTGTATTACTTTTTTAAATCGATTGTGTGTTTATTTCAGTCATAGCTGCCTCTTTGTTTTTCAATATACTGTCAGGCTGTCGATTTCATTAAATAACAGGCCTGCAATCAGGCAAAGTGCTACACTGCCATATTTCCAGTTGGGCTCTGCCCTTGTCCGGTTGCCCAGGCCTAGAGAGTTATAAGAAAGCTGATATCATTGGGACTCTATTGTGTTCCCCACATGCCACTCATTACTAGCGAATCCATCTAGCGTGATGTGATCGTAATGTTCAAGTATAGTATCTCCTAGATTGGTGTATATGTACCAATACAAAACCTAAATAACTTACATCAAACACATATCCATCGGGACTGACGCCATCGGTCGGGAGGAATCCTGCTGGACAACAAGGGCACACCTCTTTGGGCACGTAATCTACGCGGTAATTTGTACGGTCATCAAATGGTCCACTCTCCATGCATGTTTGCTTCGGCTTGAATGGTTGTGGTGCAACGACACATTCATGAGGGACGAAGTCAGTCTGAAAGATGGTTCGCAATTGATTACATGATGCTTGAAGCTATGCATATTCAATATTTACTAATATCCAATGTTATAAGAATCGTACGCTTTTCAATCAAAATGACATGCAAACAGTCTCAACTGGTTTGTCTTCCCATTAAGTTGAATGGTAATTCTGAACTCAACATACCCGGTTAGTTGTCTTGTCATCCATGGGTACCTCTGGCGGTGTCCATTCGGCCTGTTTGAAAGCTGATTCCGGTGGCTTCATAGCCCAAGGCGTGTAATCACTCCGATAATTAGTTGTTCCGTCAAATTTGGCTTCGCATCGTGCGGGTTGCCTAGGCTTGATTGTAGTTACCGGACAAATTGGTTTCTGTGGGAGAAATGTTCACACACAAGATATAGAAAAATGTTTGAAACAGACCGGAAACCCTTATTCGTGAAAAGAAAATTTTGTGATAAATCGCTTTTAGCAGCTTTTTGGCAACGTTTGGTTTCTGACAGAAGATTCGTCAGACGTAGTCTTCCAGTACGAACAGATATTGGGTTTCGGTTGCATTTGCCTGACGAATCCTGTGGGCCTGTTACGCACACAGCTAAACATGTAAGGAGATAACAGTGTGTGTAGTAGCAATCAATCTTGATCTCGCCAGTCTATCTTAACAAGCTCAACGCTTGTCATGGCCTGTGTAGTTCTTAGCCCAGCTTGAATTGGGCGAGTTCTTACTGACACTCGTCTGAAAGATCTTCCGTCAGAAGCTAGACGGTGCAGACTTTGTTTTACACACGGTGCATGCTAGTTCAGGAGTCGGGCATTCTCGCAATCAATCACTAATGGAAGCTGATCACAAGCTCGAATTCAAAAAATTTAAGTTCATGTGAGCATGGTTTGGTGTTGTCTCAATTTTTAACGTGCTATCAGCGATTAAAACAAGATGAATTCTAACCGTATATGTTACGACCTAAAGATGCATTCATTTGTAAGACTATTCATTTACATTAATTGTGAATAAGTACGTACGTTTAGCTATACATGTTTCAGCGAACAACCAAAACCTTGTTCATTTCTTGTTATTTAGATGAACATAAATTTTGTGAAAGATAGTTTAGTTTAAGAAGCAGACCTAAATAAGCTACATAATTGATCGGTGAAGAAGATATTCCTTAGTAATGTGTTGCTCACATCCCCATCCCTTAAACACCACTACCGGTTTCTGGCTGTTTGCCATCGTCAGGTGAAGACAGTAAGATCAGGCTCAGTGGGCCTTGAAACAGTGGTAAAGTGGTAAACAAAGTTATGCTTGTATGCCACTGTTATATAGGGTTCGTACAACGAACAACGATGTTCAGACACAGAATCACAAAGTGATTCTTGGTCAAAGCACTCAAGGCGCTTATGGATGACCAAAGTAGTGTGTTGCTCACATCCCCATCCCTTACACACCACTACCGGTTTCTGGCTGTTTGCCAGTGCTTTGACCAAGAATCACTTTGTGATTCTGTGTCTGAACATCGCGGTTCGTTGTACGAACCCTATATAAGATATTCCTTAATTCTCGCGTCCAAAATGCTACAGGTTAGCAAACCCTTGCCATCCTCTTACAACTTTCACAGCCAAATTCTGATGTGGACTATATTAGAGGGAAATATTTGTGTCTGGGTATAGGGAAATCTAAACAATAGTATATATGTGCGAGCAGAAGAATGAAAGTCGTTTTCAGAACATTTTCGAAATTTCATCTGTGTTTAATAAAACGGTACATGATCATGGGGAAAGCAATAGAATATAATACGCGAAATGTCAATTATATTAGCGATCGATTTGCAGACGTTTCCATCCGTCACCTTAACGACCGGCACACATTCACTGTTATACTGTACCTTTCGAGCATCAGCAACATGGTTGTAAACCGAAATCGCAGTACTCAAGATTTTTATAAAGCAATCAAGCCATGTTGTGAAATATTGTATACCTCCCCTATGACTGTCTAACCGTGGATTGAGCACTCTCTTACTTTAGTGAGTTGAAGGCGAGCTAATTTTCATTTATAGGCGTCTTCTCCATATGCACATATTGAAACTTGGCTTCACTCTCCCGGCAAGGAACATGTACTCTCGCAATCTCACACGTTCACCTTGACTGTCGTCTTAACTATTATTCAGTTCATGTTTTTTTCCAGAACCCACTGCCATATGAAATTTTTATCACGGTGTGAACCGACTTTTAAAAAATGTTCGATGGTTTTATTTCGTGTTGGCACCTGTATTCTGATAAACGTCATAATAATTCCAGGATACGCACATTCCGGGAAAACTATTTGCCTATACACATTTTTCGGCAATAATTTTATCTTGGCGAAATTAATCTACTCATCCCCCGAGCCGCCCAGATCGTAATTTGAAAAACGTGTTTATTGAATTTAGTACGTATGTCCTATGGTACGTTTAGCTATTTGCCTTTGGCTTTAAAATCTTGAAACAATTGATCTTCATACGTGATCTCCTTGTGTAGTGATATTCTCTGATGTTGCATGTGTAGTATTTTTAAGGGACCATTCGCTGTAACAAAATTGAGTGTGTTTGAACAGTTGATTCACATTACGATATTTAAAAAAAATATGTTGCTTCTATACATGTCAGTCAAATCAATGACTATTTTCACTTTATTAATCGTACGAAACCGGCATTAGAATGTAAGTGCTCAACAATATTACGGCAGGACTCGTACGTCAGGTGAATCTATGGAGAATACTCAATTAGTACACAGCAAAATTATTTATCGATATTCTGCTTGAAATTAATCGATGAGTGTCAGCACAATGTCTATATAAACGTCACTAACTTCATATAAAACTTTGGAACTAGTGACATGACTCACCTCATTATAATCATTACGGTATGTGCTGTCAAAGTTTTGTTCACCCTCCGGAGCCTTATATTCTGGAACGATTGCTACCGGTGGATGGAGTGGACCCCAATCTTTATAATCTGTTCTGTTTGTGGTCGCTTTGCTCATTGGTCCGGAGCCGCACATTAGCGATTCCGATGGGCGGACGGGGTAATTCGGACCTGTAATTGCCATGAAAATGTGCGTTCTCATCAGTTCTGGAAAACAGTCGCTAAAGTATTTGCTTACTGGGTAATTTGCATTACATTTCATACAAGATTCCACTTTAAGATACAACCAGAAAATTGTCTTGCTTTTTAGAAGGACAAAGGTTTATTCGAAAATGTTTAAAATTAAAGGTTCAGATTCATTAAAAATAGTGCCTGATATGTTCTCAGTAGAGTGAAATGGTGACCCAAATCTAGTTGAGATAAATGGAGTTGGCAAATTGAACATCTTTCGCGATCCGAGAAAGTTAAACTGCATGGAAATAGAGAAGAGGGTTCATAGCTGAAGCCATGAGAGTTATTCAAATGTTGCTCAACATACTTGATCAATGTCGAAATGGTCCAACTGTGTGTAAACGATGGTTATGTGTAATGTTATCGCAGATACTATAATATCTGTACTCAATGCTGCACGGAACGTTCACAATTTGTTGGAAATTTATGCTTAACGTCAACGATGTCGAAGAGTAATCTAATGGCTTTCAGCCTCGAATTAGTATCCTACTGATAAAGTCAACAGATTGAAATACAGACAAACTCTTACAGTTGGTGCATTTTATTCCCCGATTTTAGTTTTTAATTTAATTAACAGACATAAAGGGTTTATTTACAATACAATTGTTTTACTAAAGGCCGCTAAGCTGTTATTTAGGGGTTTGATTAAAGCAATGCGGTGAATTCTATTGGTCCAACGTGTTTGTGCCATTGGTGTGGAATAGCACGCTTTTGATTGAGAAGACTTATAAGTGCTCAATGAGGTATCTCCTGGTCTCGCTCATACGCATGTTCCACTGATGGCCTCGTCGATGTCATGTCCTATATATGCTGTCTGACATTTCTCTGGTGAGACAGATAAATTATGCTAACTTAACAACGTATGATGGCACACGTAACACATCCGAAGCACTGTATTCATACCTAGTTTAAGTTGGATGGACAATGATTTGCGCAATTCCAAGAATAGTCATTAGTTCAGCGGTTTTATACTATTGACCGAATTGTATTTGGTAACTTACAAATAATTAATCCTGAACTGAAACTGTGTATATGCTATATTGAAGATGCTTTGGTTTTGAACAAAAATTTAAAACAACTAAATTTTGAATTCCACGAATAATCAACGCTTTCAACTATCACGATGACCGTGATCAATTCGCCGACGAGTCGAACGGAACTTCGGTAGATCTTGTTCTCATTATTACCACCCACTGAACGTTGTGTTCGTAATAAGCGAATAGCAATGTTATTTAGAATTTAATGTTGTTCATAATCTAATAGTAACTCAGCGGTCGTTGTCTGTGAGAAACTCAGAATCCGCGGTGGTCACACACGAGTTGTCACCACCATTTAGATGCTCGCGGTTTCCAACTATATACGAAAATTTGTAATGGCACTCCGCAAACACTTGTCGGATTGAATTAGAGAGATAATGAGTACAACACCTGCGGAGTTCACGTACATTATGAGATGCATTAAGAAGGACATACTTTTTCCAGAAATTAGTTGCTGGTCTGCATCAACTCTAAATGATCCGGAGATACGTTTGCGAATCCCTACTGCTCACATACATGAACTAAGATGGGATCAGTTCGATCGGAGCGATAACCATATAAATTGTAGATGATGAAGCCGCGAGTTCATAGCATTCCTGCAACCTAGCACTCTGTATCGCTAGCTATCGAGATACGATTCTTACAACGTTTTCAAGCATACTCTAAGGATGTAATTTTGTTTCCTTAATGAGCATGCAAACGTTCAGTGAAAAATGAGACTACGTAGCTCATACTCAATCAAGAAGTAATTTTCATTCTTTACCATAAAGTAAGTCAGGCATATGCATATTAGTTGCTCCAAAATTAGTACGTCAATGCTTGGAATTAATAAACTGAACCAAATCAAAATTGGATTTCTTTTGAAGTGTAATATTGCAGGTTTAATTTAAAAGCCGAGTTTTTTAAAATAACAATACCTTCATTACGCTATATTCTAAGCTCATCAAGAATTCCATCATTAAACGCAATGATTGACAAAAATAATCGCAGGAATACTCAGACGCATCGCATCGCACTGGACTGGTGAACCGAACACATAACATGCAAGTAATAAAAACTTTAAACAATCACAAAAGCTTCAATTCATAGTCCTTCTACCTGAACGCGTAGGAAAGTTACGGTTATGATGAGCCAAGCAGATTACATCGAAAAGCTGGACAAGTAAAGAAATATACTATAGCATACTAGCAACTTCAATGAGATTCAACTTAACGATAGGAAAATAAAATCAATTAAAATTAGTACGCTTGTGACTACGGAACAAAGCAACAAAACCCAAAAGCCCCGATAGTGTCTCTATGTGGATCGCCGACCTAAACTGTGAAGAATATTCTTATACTTATGCTTTTAAACACGCAATTAATTTATTCAAGACTTATCTCTGAGGAATGAAGAACTTCAAAATTAAAGCTAGTCTGATTATTGTATAGAAATTTAGGTACAATTGGTTAGAGTAGCTTCGGGTAACGTCTCGTTTCTGACCAAGAATGTATGTCAGACCAGGGGTGATAGTCAGGATAGGGAACATGGCCAAGTAGCAGTTCGCCCAACACTTCTGTTTTGACATCATCACCAATCAGTGTACATTAAGTCTAAGTGGATGTGAAGTCACGTAGGCGTGATCAGGATAAGTGGTTGATTTGCTTAATACGGTGTGTATTCACATCAATCTGATGCCAGTAAACACGATCAACATCGGTTGGCGCTATGGCTCGCATGTGAAAAAAGAGGCTAAGGTTAAACAATTTTAATAAATCTAATTAACTATCAGACATAATATGAATATTAGCTACCTACGTTCACGTCAGTGATGAGCGTTAGATTGCAGAGATCTCCGCTCCATCCACCTTTCTGACCGCAATTCGACCTACCTTTCGAACGCCTCCTCATATAACCGTTCGCAATACGGTCTAATACCACCTCTTAACACTCACATTGTCTAGATACGTGGATCTCAACAATTTTAATGCCCAGCGTCCATAAAATAGTTTATTGTGGTCACGCACCCCTTATAGAAAGACAGGAGCAATGATCACTGCACGAACACAGAATACGCTGAAAATGGACAATGAATCAGGCGAGAATGACAACTCTTAATACAAGACAAAAAAACTGAAAAAGAATCTCAAACCCTATGGACTGCTTCTGGCACCCCTCGTTGAGAACCCTA
>JACCGJ010005211.1:0-11529 GCA_013407085.1 Atriophallophorus winterbourni | reverse complement strand
TGTATTTCGCTCATCCCGATTCGATATTTGCATGCTGAATGCGTCAATAAGAGTGCTAACGAGTAATCAGTCGGGCTTGATGTCACACTACTTATACAAAGCTTCATTTACGTAGTTCAATGAGTGTGGGCCCTCATCCGCAACAGATTATACCCCACCCTTCCCCGTCTATTTTGGATTTCATCTTGCATTGGCTGTATGGCAGTTAAACATCCGATGTAATGCTAATCGGGATAAGGATGATCAACAAAAAAATCGGTGGTATAGAGCAGATAGATATATTCAAGCCGAGTTAAGGGTGGTAAAACGGGTTCGATATATTTTGAGCCGAGTTGACGAATGTACTAAACGTTCACAAAGAGGATAGGTATAACAACACTTGGGACCAGGAAATGCCAAACGTGAAAGTCGATAATCAATAAAAATGATCACAGAAAACAAGAAAAAACGCGTCAGCTGAAGACAAACAGACGCGAAACTCACGCGTTGTGTAGCACTGTTGATCGCGGTCATTTTGTCGTGCGAGCTTTCAAACAAATCGAACGCTTGGTGATAAAAACTGCCCAACACTTGCATGAGAAGACTAATCTGAAAGAAAAGAAGGAGACACCGGGCTGCAGGACGAAACAATGAAAGAAGCCTGACGAATGAAGTTGGCAAAGAGAACGTCCAAACATCAGCCAAGATGGACGAACAAATGCGGAAACAAGAAATGTTTGAGACCAATCGATTAGTTATTGCCATGAAAATGAAATTTGACTAGTTTTTGGTGTTCAATGAAGTTGAACAGTTCTATTCTTTTACAAGTTTCCTTAAAACGTGCCAAAAGACTTGGTTGGGACATATTGAGTATTAATGAGGCGATAGCGATCAAAATCTTTCGATCAATACTATGCGTCCAAAAACAATCAGAGCGTGATCTTTAATTGACTTGGACAACAGTAGAACGTACCGAAACAGTTCAAGTAATATCACGTGATGTTGATTCTCCGTGTTTTGATTTCTTCAAGAGATGGATTGAAGTCTCGGTATGAAATATCCTTTGCTCTGGTCAAGTGATTTGTTCAACAGTTTCACGAAGGCTGTGTTGTGATATGAACCAGAAGAAAAGCAATCAACTGCTTAGGAAACATCAATAATTGCTCTGTTCTTCAAAGCTCGAGTCCGAAGTCCTACTAAATCAATCGCAAAGACAGTTCCTGCTCTTTTTTCTTCCTCATATCTGTCTAGGCCTGGGCAAGCTGACAGTATCTCAGCCCACATGTAGTCTGTGACTGTGCGGCACTTTGCCCGGATCAGGCTTGTGTTTTCATACTCATACAAAGACAGTTCTTTAGTGGAGCCTAGTAAGAAAGAGACGACGCGCAAGATGCTCATCTCATCGCTGTCCAGTGAGATATGAAGAGTTCAGGTCAAACGTAGGGACAACAACTAACGAGGTTGACACATGACCAAGGCCGACGAAGAAATATTGTTGTTGACCAAACTCCATCATGAGCAAGAGGCGGGAGTTTGTACGAAATGCGACCTCGGCCCTAAACTCACGCGACAAAGCGGTCGAGTGAAGACCTAGCTGTCAACTACGAAAGAGGATGTATATACCTTGGATGCCACCTGTCATGAACATACGTGGGCTAGTATCATTCGAGACATCATTACAACCGGCTAATCCACCCATGGAGTCAGTAACTCAAAAGTAAAGTAAGTAAGTAGGGGAAGTATATTGTCATGATGGTGGGGAATTAGGGTTAAGCCCCAAATAGTGCACCACCACGTAAATTTGAACTATGAATCACGGGTAACGCTGTGCTAGAGCTGCAGCTGTGAAATACGCTGGAATCGCTGCTTTTTTCCTTATGACTATTTAGTATTGGGTAAACTGACAGTACCATAGTCGAAGTGCAGTCTATGGCCGGGCAGTACTTGTGGCGTCATCAGCCACAGTGGTAGTTCAAACTGTTCACACAGGTAGCGGAACCCACAGGTGCGAACATGTTGGAGACGGGTCCTGAGGAGAATCACGGTAATAACGAACAGGCACAAAGCGGGGTGAACAACAAGCGAACACTGATGATTGATGAGGTGTCAGCAAGAGGCGTTCATCGGAAGTGAGTCATCGTTAACACAAACAAGTCATGTGTAAACTCCGCGCACACACGTCGTGTACACGATTGGTGTAAGTAGTAGGTGTTGCAGTATAGTGCATGTGGCGGTCTAGACACCACACGAATAAAATAATGGCAAACTGGAGAATGCAACAATAGTTATGCAAGTGAACCCATTAGGGCTGGTTTCGGGCTTGGTTTTACATCTGAATGAGGAATAGGAACGAGGATTGATAACCAAGTCTGATACGAACAATGGTCAAGCGCTTTACGGATGTGTCGAAAAGATTCAGCAATGACATGAAAAGGTCGATTGTCAGCTACTAACTTCCTAATCACCATCATCATCTAGGACAGCATTACACCGGTAGCGCGGACCGAGCGCTTAACTGCCATAAAACAAAGGGGAAGTTAAATTCCTAAAAAGAGAGAGGGAAGGATTGAAAAATTTACTTAATATGTAGAGGTTTACACATAGAAACAATGGGATATCGTGCCTACACCTAGAAACAAATATGAGGTCAACCGCAACAGCACTGTTGCGGTTAATTCAGCTAGACTGGGCCTTAAAATCAACAGAAGGAAGAGCAAGATGTTCAAGACCGACGCATTCAACACAACACCTATCTCTGTCCAAGGTGAGGCGCTGGAAGATGGGGATCGTTTCACCTATCTCGGCAGCATCGTGGACACGCTTGGAGGAACTGATGCTGACGTCAGAACCCGCATCGGTAAAGCATGAGCAGCAGAACATCTGGAGATCCAGCGAGATCAGCATTACCACCAACATCAGGCTCTTCGACACCTTAGTAAAGCAGAGACCTGGAGAACCACCGTCACCATAATGAAGGAAATCCAGGTCTTCATCAACACCTGCCTCAAGTAGATCTTAAAGATCCACTGGCTCGACAGATCAGCAATGAAGTGTTATGGAAACGAACGAAGCAGGAACCTCTTGACAAAGATATCCATCAGAGACGTTGACGATGGATTGGCCATAACCTCCGTAAACCTGTGTCAAACATCACTAGACAATCTCTTACCTGGAACCCTAAAAGGAAGAGGAAGAGAGTGTGACCATGAAATGTCTTGAGCCGCGACCTGGATACAGACGCCAAGCAGATGAGCAAAACGTGGGGACAGCTGGAGGGACTCGCTCAGAATCGTGATGCCTGGAGAGGGCTGGTTGGCGGCCTATGCCCCAGACGGAACGAATAGGCGGAAGTAAAGTAAAGTAAAAATAAATCAACATCAACGTGACAGCTTTCTTGCAACTTTCAGTGCCACGAATCATAACTAGCCTTCATTGCCGCTTCAATGACAGCGTGCTAAATTAATCACATTCAAAGAAGATGTCTGTGGCAAGACCGTCACTGAATACAATTTTGAACCATACCACCAAGGGTAAGAAGCCACTACGAATTCCGATCTCTGAGATTCCGTCACATGAGACAGGCGGCCTAAACTGCAGCCAGTTTAACAGTCAAAACTTTTATCAACGTGAGCCAAGTCAGAGTCTGTCCATCCTCAAAATGAAGACATTAAGAGAGTTAAACAAAACCGTATTATGGAAACGATGTTTTCCATTCGCAATACGTCGCCTAACCAGCCAAGTCCATGTGTGTTAATTTGTTTTACGATATCCTCGTTGATACTAAAGATTCTATTACCGATAGTAGCGTTACGTATCTCATGGTGCTATGGAACTCCAGTGATGGTTCGGAGACGGCGATTGTCGAAGACATGCAGGCGTCACATTTCTTCGTTCTCATCCGTACAGTAAAACAGCTTGAACTGTAGCCATTATAAACTCTGCCACTAATGATTAGAGACAAGCCTCTTTGGCGCCACATATGACCCAGTTTACGAAACGATACCTTAGCTTTGGAAATGCGAGCTAAAACATCCTTATATAAACACGCGCTATTAGTAACGCGCATTCCAAAACGTGAAAATGTTCACGGCATGCAGATCTTGATCATACTGTCCCTATCGGATGAGTGCAAACGCATGAAACCGGTCCAGTGGCGAGTATGATGGAAATGCTTTAAAACACGGATTTTTTAAGGCGCAGTTAACGTCATCAGTAAACAATCAGTCACGTATCCGAAGCGAAATTAAGCTGGCCTGTTTGTCTAACGGTCAAGATCATATCAAACAGCAACCCGTTGATAT
Organism: Atriophallophorus winterbourni; assembly: GCA_013407085.1. Lineage (NCBI taxonomy): Eukaryota > Metazoa > Platyhelminthes > Trematoda > Plagiorchiida > Microphallidae > Atriophallophorus > Atriophallophorus winterbourni. Next base: position 7,249 of record JACCGJ010005211.1, on the reverse strand, counting down.
AAATCAGCGTGGGACTATGCAATTTTGCGTAGGCTAGGATTGTGGTGATGGCTGGTTGCATTGACGATCATTGGTCACCAATATTATGCCCGCATTTGTTCGCCCGGATATGCGTAATCAATGACATCAGAATCAGTTCATAGAGCAATGTGATATTGATCCAAAACGGCGCGTACATACACCGAAAGAATATGCAAGAGACGGCCAGCAAATTTCTAGCGCTACCGGTCACCAAGATTATGAATTTTGTTACCCAAGTCATCGTCGGTGATGCCTGCAAATTCCCATAGTCAGACAGGCCGAGAAAGCTGTTTGCGATAAAGAGATAAAGATAGACACGTGACAGTAAGTTGACAGGCTTGAGAGACGAGGACGCAAAGGTCCAGCTGAAGTATGCATGAAAGCACAAGCCTGATCCATGCAAAGTGCCGCACAGTCAGTGACTGCAGTGGTCTAAGTTACTGTCAGGTTGCCCAGGCCCAGACAGATATAAGAAATAGAGAATAAAGATGGTAGTGAGACTCCAGCATTTTTCAGCATGCAGCTCACTACCCTTGGCCAATCAATTTAGCACGGTGTTAGCCGAACAGCACAGAACTACTGTACGATTGAGAACCCACGAGAAGGCATGTTCCGCTGCAGTCACGCTATTCCGTTATAATTGTTCGGTGTGACGTAACACACTTCTGACCGACATGCATTCTGACTGGCCTGAAAACGACTCGCTGATGAGTTAGATTTAGACAGCCCCCAAGTGTCTGTTTATTACAGTACGCCGTTTCGGTCATATCCAAATATGACGACTCTGTAAACTCTCTAGCTTTTCAAGTTCCTTCATTTGCAATCTATCAAGATGTTCAAAGGTCTTTTACGGCGGTTAGACATGGAAGCAAGGCGTCCATCAGCAAGGATTACGTTTAAAAGAAAGCGAAACACTTACTGTTTGAACAAACTTGGATTTTTGTAGTTCTTCTGCTTCGTGGATGTTGGTCACGTGTTCAAAGGCGCGACGGATGAAACGCTGGCGTTCGTTGAGCATTTGCTCATCCAACTGGGTTAAACGAGAGAAAGAGAGGAGTGTTGGTAAGGCAAAATTGAATTGTGCACAGCAGGTGTAATGCACCATGCAATAAAAGACAGTCAGTGGTGAAAGGTATCGCGATAACATGCATAAAGGCAATCGGTTTCGGCAGATGTTACGTTTATGAGCTGTGAACACTGAAGGAGAGTGTTTCCCTCCAGAACCGGACTGTTTAGTTATTCGATAAGCTGCGAAGCGTGAAGGGCATCATGCGCTCAGTGTGCACATTCATGGTAGACGTCGACCGAAGGAGGCAAACCACAAAACACCATCACCACAACCTTTTGATGCATACACAGGTTGTTTCAAATGCTCGTACTGCTCCTATCCGGTAAAGGCAAATAGCACTAAACCGGTCGTGGGTTCGGAGGCATACATCTTTAATGCCTCAATTCGTATTTTGTTGGTCTCCTTCGGTCAATGTCGACCATGGACGTACATCCTGCGTGCACGATGGTATCATGCTTCGTAGCGTTTCAAATGTGTAAACATTCGGGAGTGACAATCTCTCCAACACAGCGATGGACAGCACTTGGTCGATCGAGCCGACGGCGTAATCTACGTTCAGCAAACGAGAGTAGTACCTGCTCTTCCTTCCCGAGCCTGAAAATGACGCTTCACACAGTGCCTCCAAAGTAAGCCGTCAAGAGCAGGTTCTTCTTAACTCGTAGATTCGATACCCAGAACTCTCATATATATATTGTGTAAACGTCTTTGCCGCAAGTGCTGTAAGCGACGCTGTCATAATAGAGCGAACATGCTCACTAATTAATGCTTACTAATTAATGACGCCAACCTTACCTCAAAGCCACTTTAGATCTGAGCGACTACTACTATAACTGTTTCAATCCATAGCGAAAGAAATCGTGTTTTATATGATTGTGACTACTCATCCGTGCAAAGCCTATCGAAATATTCACCAAGTTGATCACGACGGTCCATAATGGAAGCAGCTCAGCTCATCTCTAGTACATATACTCCATTTCGAGTGGGATTTGAACCCCCGACCATCAGCATTGTAATCCCACGCCTTACGACATGGGCTACCGTCCACCAATTTGACCGTTTATGAATCTCTCTCTAGACTGGTACATTTGAGTAGCTTTGTTTGACCGCCCGACCTGCCCACGGAAATCTGTTCGGTTGGGCGACCACAACAAATGCTGTTTACTCATTCAGCACTAGTTGGGCAAACAACGCTACTCAAATTTGCCAGTATGCAGCAGGATTCATAAGCGCCTAATTGTGATCGGTCAAACGGTGGACGGTAGCCTAGGTCGTAAGGCTTGGGACTACAATGGTGATAGTCGGGGGTTCGAGTCCCACCGGAAGCGAAAAATATGCACTTCTGATGAGCTAAATAAGCACGAAACTCGAGTCCAGTGATTCCATTATGGACCGCCGTCATCAACTTTGTGAATATTCCGATGGGCTTGGTACGGATGAGTAATCACAAACATAAACATCATATTCTCCAAAAAAACGCTTAAATCATGTTGTCTATGTATAACTGAAGACGGTAGACAACTCGAAGCGATTAGTGCGTTTGACGTTGTATAAAGATACACAAATGTGGCTACATCGTTCAATTTTCGAGTTTTGCCACATCACGTGATTAAATGTGGGAAGTGTGTGAATCTTGCCGACCGCTGGCAGCAATGTTCGATTTTCCCTTTTCGGGTAAGACAGAAAGCAGTCTGAATCCGAGGACGTACATCGATATCGCAGGAAGTATTGGTTCTCAACATTCCGCAATAAAGACAAAGTAAGGCTTCACGCAAAGAACAAACGGCAAATGCGGTTTACTTCTGAGCGAGGATCATACAGACGTCGGATAAACCAGGAACTGTTTACTGCTCTGAAGGTCACAAGAGAGCACACTCCCTTCGAATACGCACATTAATGGTCGAAGTCGAACGATGGAGGCTGAAACATGAAAGTAGTAGAGCTTCAGCAGTGCAGAGCCAGTCGCACAGCATCCCAGTACTAAACGATGCTTAGCACTCGTTTCCCCTGCATTTATTAGAACGATGTGGTATCCTTAATCATGAAAAGAAAGTTTGCGATGAATCGGTTAGAGCAGGTGTTTGGTAACGTTTCACTTCTGAACACAGAAGCTTAGTCAGATAAAGGGTGTCGGTACGAACAGGGCGTTTTCTTTACTAATCCCGAGTTCTCTCACATAGACAGGCGAGATCAAGACAATTGATCACACCCACCCTTAAATGCTGTGTTAATCCCTAAATGGTTTATTTTATGTGCAGGTGCAAACAGCGTCCGCTGACCCACTGCTAATGATTATGGACTCCCGATCGATATAGAATATTCTCAAATATCTAGCTGTGGTATCCCGATATGGCTGCTGTCAAAGATCTGGGATCTGAAGGCATATACAGATTTCCGACCTCATTTGTGAGTAAGAGGAATAAGCATCCTTTCAACGCGATCAAAGAAAGATAGAACTATTGATTATCTGCAAGATGTTACATCACCACCAACAACAGCAAGTCTCTGATTACCGTGCAAACCCGACACAATACAAGTGATGTATGTATGTATGAAAGCACAAGCCTGATCCAGGCAAAGTGCCGCACAGTCAGAGACTGCACGTGGGCTGAGATACTGTCAGGTTGCCCAGGCCTAGACAAATATGAGGGGGAAAACAGAAATAGAAATGGTAGTGAGACTCCAGCGTGTACTCGCATGCAGCTCACTACCGTTGGCCAATCAATTTAGCACGATGTTAGCCGCACAGCACAGAAATGCTGCACAATTGCACATCCGTGCAAAAATCTGCCAAAGATTCAACACAGATACACTGTGCCGAGGTGTCTGTACTTCGAGCTCAACAATCGCAGGGATGTCAACATGACGGCTTGCACCGAGGATGACACTGAACACGATTCGCAGCCATATCCCGGAGATTAAGAAGCCGCTGTGCAATCTGATCACGCAGACCCCAAGTAAAGAGACAGGCCACCACAACCACAGCCACCCTCTGCATCGAATCAAGTTTAAAGACCGAACAACACAAGAAGACGATAATTGTGTTCCTTCCATTTTTCACACAGGTCTGATGATAATTGGATTGTAAAGAACATAGCCAGGCGCAAGACTTGTGAATATCTGATGTTTGCAAATGTGTAGCACTTCTGTACGAGTGAAGCACCAGACCGTGCAGCATATTAGCCGGTGTAGGCTTGAGATACCGCACTGTGTTACTTTGCTGAAACCCGGTAATGACTTGTGACCGGGAGTGGTTTGGCTATCGTGATTGTTCTCCTAGCTTTAATCTTAGCCACGGACGCGCAACCGTGCAGTACTTTTGTGGTGTGCAGCAAACACCGTGCTGAAACGACTTGCCACCGGTAGTCAGTTGTATGCGTAAACACATTGGAATCTGACTGCCATTTTCCCATACACCTGGCTAGGCCTGGGCAACGTGACAATATCTTAACCAAGTACACTCTATAAATGTGCGGCACTTGTCTTCCATCAGGCTTGTGATCTCATACAAACTAAGTAAATCCATATCAATCCATTTGAAGATAAATAAGACTGATTGAAGGGCTTTGAATGTCGCTTGTCAGTGTATGATGATGATGGAATCACACCATTATCAATTGCAAACGCTGGTCTAGACCTGTGCAAAATGAAATCACTTCAACTAGCGCGAGGAACGGGACCATAGAGATTTTTAGATATGTCATAGTGGCACACATATGATGACCATAAAGACAAAATTCTTTACGGTATGATGGGGAAACCTAGACTATATACGCAAGATGAATGCTTCCGGTTTAAAGAGCATTCGTCCCATCTTGAACATATCGTGGATGGACAAATGAACAAATGCAGAGGTACGTTCTAATACTGGTCTACAGAGCGTACTCACCTTACTACGATGGCAATGTGCATGGATGTGCAATGTGTATGGATGTGCAATCGTGCAATACTTTGAGCTGTGCGGCTAACACCGTGCTAAATTGATTGGCCAGAGGTAGTGAGCTGCACGCTGAAACAGACTGGAGTCTCACCACCATTTCCTGTTCTTTTTTCCTCATATCTGTCTAGGCCTGAGCAATCTGACAGTATCTTAGCCCACGTGCAGTCCTTTGCTGTGCGGCACTTTGCCTGGATCAGGTTTGTGATTTCATACATACATATACTACGATGGCACCGCCTAAACTGGCCGGGTCATGTACAGAATGTAAAATTGTCGTATTTCAATAATGAAAAGTAAAACTAGTAAGTATGCAAGCCTCATAATAATCCGTCTGTTAGTTAGCAAAAGATTTCTACACACCGTTTAGCTGTAAACCTGCGTACAGTAATGCCAATGAGGGTAGTGTGTGCAACTTAGCTGTCTAAACCAGCTGGAAGTAAACAATCAACACAACCACGTTTATTATCACCGTTGTCAATAGCAACCATACCGCCACTATATGCAACGTTATCGTTGTGATTGATTGATAGAAGCTCACGTTTTAAAGAAACTACCGAGACAGTAAATGGGTTGAAAATTCGTGTGTGCGCACTCACCTCAACCGCTTGCTCCTTGTTTTTCAAGGACACGTACTTTTCCAATCGCTGGCAGAACGATGCGGTGTCCTTGGTGAATCCTTTCGGGTCTGTCTGAAAAGTACAAAAATACACATGCGAGAAGAGCAGTAGCGCACCTAACATGTGCGTGTAACGCTTGTTGAAAATGTATTGGTCACGTGATGATTTCACATAAAACTTTCTAATTCACATTCGGGTCCGTGCGTAGGTTTCACGCGAATCGGCTGTTCTTGTTGTTCGCATCCATCAGTCAATGTCAGCCATAGATGTACGTCGCGAGTGCACGGTGATCTCATGCGAGACAACATTCCATGGAGCTATACAGTCCAATTCAGGAGAAACAATCTCTTTCGCATTGTTAACAACAATAGACAGCACCCGGATCGTTGCATTGATATACGTTTAGCAGCTGTGAGCAGTGATTGGTTTTCTCCAGCTTGAAGCTGACACGCACACTATGCCTCCCAGGGGAGCGGCAAAGAACAAACGCTTTCCCATGCGTAGGGTCAATAGCAAGAGCTTTCATTTGAGCAAGAATCAGTGCAGGTAACGTTGAAGCGAGCATGGACTTGGCAATCAAGAACGTGATGAACTCCGCCACGCAACAGCTGGGAGCGCGAAGCAACCCACAGCAGCCACCGCAAACAGGAGAAGTTTGGTTTCAGGAAAATGGTAAAATACTGTTCGAGTGAAAACCGTTCTGGAAAAGTGACTAGATGGCTCAAGAATGTCTTGTGATTCGACGACGTCCACCGAAGAGGACAGACGTTGCGAGGGTGAATGAAGAGGTTAACAAAACTCACCCGAAAGTTGAAGATGTACCAATCGGTGCAGACGCCTATTACGTTGTTTAGATAGACTTTGAATACGCTGGATTTGTGGTTAGCAACATCAAACACACTGCATTTTCCGTCCACTTGTCAATTGCATCCCAATTCACAACTGAGGTCAACCGTCCCAACGCTAACCACATTCAATAAAAAAGGTGGGGGATTTTTTGTCTGTTTACACATGCCGTTTTTGATCTTTTTTGGAATAAAGAAAAGAGGGAGGGTCACTGATAAACGGGAACACAAGCACGGCAGGATTCTCGCCACTGGTTTCTTTCTTTTGCCATCACACTGAGTGTTATCAGCCACATATCTTCACGGTCCTTCGGACCCCACCCGAGTAAGCGCGATGTTCCCACGATGGCTAGTGGTGCTGTTAGACGCTTGAGGGTCTTCCGCCAGGTATTCCTTTGTCCGCCACGGCGACGTTTCCAATCAGGTCCAGCGAGAGCAAAAAGAGCTAGGCGAGGAAGGCATCGCTCATCCATACGGAGAACGTGTCCCAGCCATCTCAGCTGGCACATGGATATATGATCGGAGAGTGGCACAGAGCGATCGCCGAGGACTGCCTTCCTGACGTCATCATTTTTGACTTTCTGTTGCCAGCTTAAACGAGCTATACTCCGCAGGCACCGATGATCAAACGTCGATAATCGTTGACTATCGGCTTGTCGCAGCGTCCACGTCTCGCAGCCATACAGTAGAACTGCTCGTACGGTGGCCTGGTACACTCTGCCCTTCAAGCGTAATCAAACATCGCGTCGGCGCCACAGAT
>JACCGJ010005210.1:0-17631 GCA_013407085.1 Atriophallophorus winterbourni | reverse complement strand
ATGTGGATATCTAGTGATTTTTTTGAAAACTTCAACAGTTCCAGATTGTACCACATGAGTAGGTAAACTGTTCCACAGTTGCACATTGCGAACGGAAAATGCATATTTGCGGCAGTTCAACCTGCTATGCTGTTGGTAAGTTTTAATTGGTGACCTCGCAGATGTGTGTTATGGGAAAGATGAAACAAATGACCGCAAGGATGATTTGTTTGATTAAGCACTGTCAAAATGAATATAAGTGCTCCTCGTTTCCGTCTGTATTCAGCCGAATGCAAATTCAATAATTTAAGTCGCGTTTCGTATGGATAATTTGATAGTCCCAGGACGAGTTTTGTCGCTCTGCGCTGTGGAGTTTCTAATAGCAGAATATCTTTTTTCAACCAAGGATCCCATGCCGGTATAGCATATTCAACATGAGGACGGATGTACGTTGAAATCAATTTGCAGTCAATATTGGGGTCAAACGAACCTAGGACTCTTTTAAGGAGACCCAAGTTGTTTTCAGCTTTGCAGGCAGCCAGTCGACATTGCATTGAGTTTCCTAAGTCTGATTGGATAATCACACCTAAATCTTTTTCGGAGGAGGCGGGTTTGATAACAGTGCGACCAAGATAATATTCTTTGCTCGACTTGCTGTTGAGAGACAATAGGCTGCATTTCGAAGCATTCAGGGGCATTTCGTTGTCTATGGACCAAGTGTGAATCATATCGAGATCCCGTTGCAGGTTCTGTGTGTCGTCTGTGGAGTCTATCTTGCGCCAAAGCTTTGCGTCATCAGCGAAAATAAGCACGGACGACTGTAATACAGTAGGCAAGTCGTTTATATATATTAAAAACAAAAGCGGTCCGAGGACTGATCCTTGTGGGACACCACGGGCAACTTTAATCGACTCGGATAGTTCGTTTTTGACTCTCACGTACATCTCACGAGATATCAACCATTCTTTAATCCATGCATGGAGTTTACCCTGTACTCCGTAGGTGAGTAGTTTCGACGAAAGTATTTCGTGATTCACACGATCGAAGGCTTTTGAGAAATCGATATAAATTACGTCCACGGAGTGGCCGGCATCCAGTAGCTCAGACCAAGATTCTTTTGCTAATAGCAAGTTTGTCAGTTAGGATCGTTTTTTCCTGAATCCATGCTGTGCCTCGGAGATTAAATTATTAATCTCAAAGTGATTCCGTAAGGCATCAGCTATTATGGACTACATTACTTTGGATAGCACTGGTAATAACGCTATCGGGCGATAGTTTAAAGGATCATTTCTTTTACCACCCTTGTAGATCGGACTAATCAGGGCAGTTTTCCAAGTTTCTGGTACAAAGCTCTGCTCGAACATCATCGTGAATACGTCAGATATCGGTATTGCCAACTCGGAAGATAGATTGTGCAAAATGTTTGCGTGTACATTGTCTATACCGGGTGAGTCTGTTCTCTTCATCGTCATTAATTTTGTTTGAACAACGTTGGGGGGGGAACTCCACCCCCTGAAGAATTGGCAGGCTGCAGCTGTCAGAGTTTAAGGGCTTTCTATGGGTCGACACTTGTGAGATAACTGATGCGAATTGTTGTCGGAAAACGTTAGCGCAATCTTTAAATGACGTCAATATTCCAGTACCAGAGACCAGTGGCGGTATTCCCATTTTAACATTCCGGAGGTCGTTGACGTGTCTATACAATGCTTTGGGATTTATAATGAATTTTTCGACAAGACTGATTTGGTAATCTTTTCTGTCTTTTCGAATGAGGCAGACACACTTATTACGCAATAAAGTGTAGTAGCACCAAGTTATCCCAGAAGGATCGTCCAAGTATTTGGACCAGGCATTGTCACGTTTACACACCCATTTCCGAGTACTGCTTCTGATAGGCTTTTTCGGACGCTGTTTGCTGGATATTATTTTTACCTTTGATGATAAGTCAATGATAATACGAAGTTGGCTGTAAAACGTTTCCCAGATTTCCTTAGCTGATTTGAGTTCAAGGAAATCCCATCGATTTGCAGTAGCAAGAGCTCGAAGCAAGTCATAGTTCACAGTTGCATACGTGAGATAAAAATAAAAAAAGATTTCACTCAAGGGGATCGCAGTATGGATCACAAAGTTCAATCAATACATTGGATGGATTGTGCATCTGAGACATCGGAGAACGTTTAAATTCATCGTATATGTGAACAACGAAGTCGCGAAAATTTCAGCGACAGTACTATGACGCGATCTGCTTGAGGAAGATTAGCACCTGCTGTGCGGACGCATATATTTGTGCTCTCATACTTTTGGATTTATTTCCTCACATTTTTGCCTGAACTAGACGGTTCATATATCATTAAACTCGTCTCAATTTGCTCTTTCGGAATATACCCATTTCAACTTCGAGCAAAGTGAATTCTTGAAAATTCAAATTTTCAAGTTTTAACCCAATTTTACCGACGCGTGCAATATCCTTGGCGATTCAGAATATTGTTCCTGTTCGAATACTGTTGAGAGGATCACATCATTTCGAATTGACTGATAGTTTTTTTCAACACTATCAGATTGAAACTCGTTCAACCGCACCACTTTTATCCAACTCGTTCGTATTTTACCGCTTGGATCGCATCACTCCGATCCAACGCATTCACTCCACCAGTACCTACCGATCGATAAACAACTGCACCGCTAAGTGCACTGACTCATCACTCGTTGGATTGTAACAATGACGCGAAGGATGACCTCGATGACCCAGATAAAGAAGGCAGCACGTGATGTGTGTCAAATTTGTAACAAAGGGGTAAGCGCCAAATCCATCGTTGTTAAATGTTTTGGCTGTTTGAGTAAAATACATACGAAATGTGATAAAGCCCTAACGAAAGAAGTGATATGTTTTATTAACAACGTTGATTTACCCGGTGTTTGCTACGTATGTTGTGCATGTCGAAGTAAACAGCCTATCGATACGACTACAAATCCTCCCCACGAGGCAAAGCTGGAATCTCGAATAGAGATTTTGGAAAATTGCTTTCGAAAACTTGAGGAAACATTTAAACCGCTTTTGGTAGATACAATTGCCAACGAAATTCGACCCGAAATAAATGTTACTCAAGACACAAAGGAAAAGGAAATTACTCCAATAACCGCTCCCTTAACTGAATGTGTTGATAGCTCATCCGAAAGTAATAAAGATGGACCTACTGAACCCTGTTTACCTAGGTCCTCATCTGGTAAAATTGTGAACACTTTGTCCAGAACTCCCCGTCGTCTAGTTGCTAGATCCGAGCCTCCCAAAAAAGCAATGTTACCGCTCATTCTACCAAGACAGATATCGCTCTCCGTGTAATCTGCACAAATATCCCGGAATCGACAGATTCACTTTTCTCAGCAAGAAAAGCACATGAGCTGAATGAATGGACTAAACTCTGTACACACATGGGCTTGAAAGCTTTGGTACCCACATCGATGACGCGCTTAACCCGGCATAAAGACTCCCCTCACGTAGACCGGCCGCGCCTATTAAGGGTGACATTGCGAAATAAATCTGAAATGGAAGAAGTCATACTCAATGCGTATCTACTCGGTGCTTGTCCCGGTTTGACCTGCCGAGTACAAGCCGACATACCTTGGTGGGAAAGGAAAGGTCAATCCACTCGTCGAGACCACTCTACTTCACGTAGTTTAATATTCCTCGGTGTCCCCGAAAATGTTGATGTAGTATCAGCATCGGAATCAAAGCAACATGATTTGAAGCAATGGTTATACATTGCCGATGCTATTGGATCTCGTGATTCCATTGTCGTAGATACTTTTAGAATACCCAGATCCTCCAACTACAAAGGCAATGGGCCCAGTCCTCTGAAAATCACTTTTCTAACGACTGAAATGGCTATCGCTATGAACACCGACTGGAAATCTAACCGCTCAAAACTTCCACCAGACGTGAGACTAAGTGTGCCCAAGCGTGTTCCCTCACTGAAACCCAGAGAACCATCGCAACCACAGCCTGATTGCAATCTTGTTATTGACAGTTCAAATGTTACCCCAAAAAACGAAAAGGGTCCGGCTCATCGCGAGTCGGACCAATAGCTACAGTACACGATTCGACATTGTGTAAGACAAATACGATCAGGTGCATATATACAAATGCTCAGTGTTTAACTAACAAATTAGCTGAACTATGTGAGCTTTGTGATAGACTTTCACCCGATTTGGTTGCAGTTACAGAGACTTGGTTCCAGCCCTGCATGACTGATGCTGAGCTTTTGATTCCGAAAATGTCACTACTTCGTCGCGATCGTGATCGAAGATCCGGTGGTGGAGTTGCAGTCTACTATCACGAACGTTTAGCGCAGTGTAACGTCATCGATCATCCTGACCTCAGCCTTCCTGATACGATGTGGTGTTCAGTAAAACTAGTCAATGGAGATGAATGTACGATCGGCATCATTTACCGCTCACCATCATCCGAAAGCTCATACAATGATAAGCTCATCGAATCATTGCAACACATCACAAGATGCCAGACTATGCAATTGCTAATCATTGGCGATTTTAATCTCCCGCATCTGTTTTCGAAAGGTGAGCACTCCCTGCATTCGTTTGAACATAAATTCAAGGAGGTTATAGAAATTGCTTCACTACACAATCACGTTAACCAGCCAACTCGCTGGCGGGGTCTTGACCAACCTTCAACCCTTGACCTTGTCTTAACGCCTGAGGCAACCGCAGTAGAGGGTATACAATACCTGGCACCACTGGGGAAGAGTGATCATGTTGTGCTTTTGTTTGATTATGTATGTAGTGCGGAACGATTGTGTGAACAGACGAAAGTCATAAGGAAAATACAATTTGAATCCTTAAATATCAGTCTCCGGGATGCACACACTCATGAGTTTGATTCAATGGATCCTGGCTCATATTACAATTCGTTTCTAAATTATCTCAATTCGAAGATTTACGAAAACTCGATTTTTGTACCACACAAATGCAGCTACAATAACCAGTTTGTTATTCGGAGTAGAACGAAGAAATGGTTAGCTGTTAAGCGAGAGTCTTGGGTAACTCATAAGAAGTTTGGTACGGAAGAAACTTGGAAACGATTCTGTAAGATACGGAATCAAGTCACTACTCTTGTAAGAGAAGATCGCATGCAATTCCAATGGAACTTGCTTAAGAGAATGGAAAAGAATCCTAAGCTTCTCTACAAGATAGTAAATGAACGATCAAAGATCAAACCAGGTGTATTCTCTGTACTAACACCTCATGGATTGACCCACACTGCCCAAGATACCGCCGACGCTTTAGCAACGTTTTACTCATTTGTCTTCAATCCCAAGCGTTGTATACCATATCAACTTTCATCAAGTTCACCACATTTCGAATTATTAAGTGAAATGACTATCAACGAATACATGGTTGGGCGGGAAATTTGTCGACTAAACGAAAAGAAGTCCCCTGGCGCAGACAAAATTACCCCCGCCGTACTTCGCAGGTGTCGCGTTGCTTTGACTGCTCCTCTCACTCGCATATTCAATCTCAGCTTAAATGAAGGAAAAATACCACCGCAATGGAAAGCAGGGATGATAACTCCTATTTATAAAGGCGGTAGCCGTTCAGACACAGCAAACTATAGACCGGTAACGTTACTTCCGGTGATCTCCAAATTAATGGAACGCATTGTGACTGCGCGCATAAGAGAACATTTTGAAAACCAAAATATTTTGACCGCAGCACAACACGGTTTTCGAAGAGGTCGTTGCTGTTTATCTAACCTTCTTACAACGTTCGAGGATTGGACCAAGGCACTAGACGAAGGTGAGGCTGTACATGCTTGCTACATCGATATTTTCAAAGCATTCGATAGAGTCAACCATGACATCTTAATTAAAAAGCTCGATTCCTATGGAATAACGGGAACATTGCTGAATTGGATAAGGGACTATCTTACTGATAGACACGTCCAAGTTCGCGTTGGCAGCACCTTATCTAGAAAAATAGGCGTCACGAGTGGAGTTCCGCAAGGCTTGGTGCTTGGACCTCTTCTATTCTTGGTGTATATGAACGATATAGTAGAGGATATTGGATGCAACTTGATACTATTTGCCGATGATATTAAAATTTGGAAACGTGTCAGGTCTGTTAATGGCTGTATGGCATTACAACGGGCTCTAAGCATCTTATTTCGTTGGTCTCAGTTAAATGAGTTACCATTTAACCCTGCGAAATGTAAAATGCTGCAGCTTGGGAAATCTCTGCACCACACGTATCAGCTTGGCACGCAAGATCTCGTCTGGACCACAGCAGAAAAAGATCTGGGTATCTGGGTTTCGTTTAACCTTAAGCCTGGACAGCATTGCCGGATGGTGTGCAATAAAGCTGGCCGGATCTTGAGTCTTCTCAAAAGAATATTCCGGATTTTTACGCCCGAAACCCTACCCCGGGTAATTAACACGTATATACGTCCTGTTATGGAATATTCCATCCAATCCTGGGCACCATGGCTGAGGAAGGATATCGAACTACTCGACAGGATTTATCATCGTGCTACAAAGTTGGTCTCCCGGTACAGAAATTTGCCTTTCACAGAGCGAATGTTAACACTGAACCTACAAGATTTTACCCAACGGCGGATACGTAGTGACCTTATGTTGACCTTCAAAATCCTGCATTCTGTAAACCATCCCCTTAAACACTTGCTAAAGCCCAATGACCTTACTAAAACACGAACACATTCAAAGGCTTTAAGCATTCCGCATTCTCGATTGGATATACGTCGTAATTTTTTCTCCGTAAGAATTTGTTTCACTTGGAACTATTTGCCTAAAGAAATCACACGATCAGAATCTGTTGAGGTTTTCGCTTCCAAACTCGATGAGTTTATGACGAACCATGCGGTATGCGAATGTCCCTATTGATTTTGAGATATTTTATATTTTTTTATATATATTTTTACATGTTCCATATACCTTGTCATCCTATGGTTATTGTTAAGCTTAATGCTTTTTCTACCATACAATTTTCTGAGTTCTGAGTTCTGAGGATGAAAGATCGAGGTGAGTAATTGCTCAAAATTATTTTGATGCAATGATTGCGTGCCACGATTTACTTTTGAATCATTATGTGAATTAGCTAGCGCGTATGCTATTTATATGATAAGCAATCTAAGGCGAGATAGAAATAACAGTGTGTGCGGATCGAACTGCCACGCATTTAGTTGTTGCGTATGTGCTTTTTTGTAATTCCCGACCTGCTGATTTGGTAAGATAAAAACAGTTTATCTATATTCAAATCGAAACTAGACGATTATATGAAAGCTAATCCCAATTTTCCCCCTTATCTCAAACCTCCACTGCCTTGTGGCTACATACAATCATGGAAAAGGCTTCAGGAGTCAACCTCGAGGAAAAATCCGGAGCCGGAGTCCCGTTAGGCAGTCCGAAGTTTTTTTACAACTTCGTCCTGCCAACTTCTGCGACGGCATCGTTGTCCAAACGTATCAGCCTAGCTGTTCCTTTGGTTCCGATGGTGCCGTGGAGAGGGAGCACTTGCTGCATGGGCAACAGCTAGTTCTCCACTTTGAACTGCCCTGGCGTACATCACAACGCACCAATGGAGAGGACACTCCATTCCGCTTCTGCGGATAATAACACGGGAAGCAGTAGATACCGGTTAAAAGCTATGGCTCGATTGGCGTAGAGCTCAGCGCCTGGGGCTGCTTTCGACGGTGGGAGAGACTTTCAGGTCTCATTGGACGGCTACCGCCCGCCTCAAGCTGGGCAGCCCCCAGCCAATATGGTGCCGTCTCGCCACGGTCTGCTATCCTCATTGGGTGCATGGGGATTAGGAATCAACCGACAAGCAGACTGTTATTTCCGCACCAGCGAAACCAACTACTAAAAAACAAATGTCATTTCTGAAACTGGGAACCTGGAACGTCCGGTCCATGCTTCCTGGATTTCATGACGACGTCTCAGATATCAGAGGCGTAAGAAAATCTGCTGTGATTAACAATGAGTTAAAGAGACTAAATGTCGACGTGGCAGCCCTACAAGAGACGCGATTACCAGACACTGGTAAGCTAACAGAATGAGATTACATGTTTTTTGGAAAGGAAGGGGTTCTGATGAGCCTCGACTGCATGGAGTTGGGTTTGCCGTTCGAAACGACCTTCTAAAAGCAACTGAACCGAGCAGCAGCGGGAGCGAACGGATTTGGACTCTAAATCTGAGGTGCATTACTGGTACCATTACGTTGGTAAACGTTTATGCGCTGACGCTCTCTGCGACGACTACTGAAAAAGACGCTTTTTATTACAACCTCGCAACAGTCCTGAAAAACGTGCCACAAAGAAACTGTGTAGTGGTATTGGGTGATTTCAATGCTAGAGTTGGTGCGGATTACGAATCTTGGCAAAACTGTCTCGGGAAATTCGGTGTAGGTAAAACTAATGAAAATGGACTACGCCTTTTAGAATTATGCACACAGTTCAGTCTCTGTGTTAGTAACACTTTCTTTCAAACAAAACCACAGCATAAGGTCTCTTGGAAACATCCTCGCTCTAAGCACTGGCACCAGCTTGATCTTATTCTTGTTAGGCGCACTAATATAGGAAGCGTACTTCTCACCAGATCATATCAAAGCGCAGACTGTGACACTGATCATTCACTGGTTTGTGCAAAACTGAAGCTTTCCGACACGAGATTTCACCGCACCAAATTGTCTGGTAAGCCTAGGATTGACGTCACGCATGTGCGAACCTAATCTAGTTGCGCGATTTGCAAAAGCCTTCACAGCCGAGTTCAGCAAGACAACCCCACTTGAATCGGCTTCAGAAAACTGGGAATCGATTAAAAACTGCATATGCCGAGTCGCACTTTCCACTTTCGGTCCGAAGAAAGCTCGAACGAGCGACTGGTTCGAAGCAAAAGCTTCTGAGATGACTGCTGTGTTGGATGAGAAACGGTCAGCATTCTTGAGGTTCAAAGGTATGCCAACAGATGAAAACTTACGACTTTTAAGAGCAGCCAGAAATTAGGTCCAACAGACTGCAAGGCGATGTGCAAATGACTACTGGACAGAAATTAGCCTTAGTATCCAAAAAGCTGCGGATACTGGAAATTTTCACGGCATGTATGATGGGATCAAGAGAACCATTGGTCCAAACAAACTTAAAACGGCTCCCATTAAGTCTGTATCTGGTGAGCCGATTGTGGACAAAACTCAACAGATGGAAAGATGGGTAGAGCACTTCTCTCTCTACTCTAGGGACAGTACGGTTTTACCACATGTATTTGAAAATGCCGAGTGGTTGCCGACTATTGAATATCTAGATACTCCGCTTACTCTTGATGAGCTCAATAGAGCAATCGACCGCTTAGCGAATGGGAAGGCCCTTGGTGACGACGGAATTCCACCTGAGCTCATCAAATGCGGTAGAGCAGCATTATTACAACCGCTTCACCATTTGCTTCTTCAGTACTGGTAGGAGGAGTGTGTCCCACGAGAGATGCGAGACACAAAGATCATCACGCTGTTAAAGAATAAGGGAGATAGGCGACTGCAACAATTACAGAGGAATCACCCTTCTGAATGTTGTAGGCAAATTGTTTGCTAAAGTCTTACACATCTGGCTGCAAGTTTTAGCTGATAGAATTTAATCCGAATCTCAATGTGGCTTTCGCAAGGGAAGATCAACCGTTGACATGATCTTCTCCCTGAGACAACTTCAAGAAAAGTGTCGGGAGAAGCGTATGCCATTATACGCTGTTTTTATTGATTTAACGAAGTCATTCGACTACGTCAGCAGGGAGGGTCTCTTAAAAATGCTTGATCTGATAGGCTGCCCTTCAAGGCTGCTCAAACTCGTTATTTCGTTCCACTCAGGCATGAAAGGCTCAGTACATTTTAACGGTTTTAGCTCAGAAGCCTTTGAAATTCGCCCAGGCGTCAAACAAGGGTGTGTTCTTGCTCCCACGCTGTTCGGCATTTTCTTTGCTCTGCTTCTGAAGCACGCGTTCAGGACAAGAACAGAAGGTATTTACCTACGCACGCGAAGTGATGGCAAGCTTTTCAACCTAAACCGGTTGAGAGCACAAACCAAGGCACGAAACGTGCTAATCCGTGACCTGCTGTTTGCCGACGATGCAGCCTTTATTGCTCACTCCCAAGAGCACCTTCAGTCTCTAATGGACTGTTTTTCGTCGGCACGCAAAGACTTTGGTCTAACAATCAGCATGAGCAAGACCAAAGTCCTTGGCCAAGGGACTGTATCGCCTCCCATCATAACTGTTGGAAACTGTCAGCTTGAATCAGTACATCAGTTCACATACCTTGGTTCAACCATTGCGGATAACCTCTCGCTAGACACGTAGATTGATAAGCGGATTGGCAGAGCAGCTGTCATTCTGTCCCGTTTGAACTCTCGTGTTTGGGGTAACCGCAAGCTGACTGTAAAGACGAAAATGATGGTGTACAGCGCGTGCGTACTGAACGCTTTACTGTACGGCAGTGAAACCTGGACCACCCACGCAAGACACCAACGGAAGCTGAATGCTTTCCATCTACGAAGCATCCGTCGTATCTTGAACATATCGTGGATGGACAGAGTGACTAATGCTGAAGTGCTTTCAAAAGCTGGTCTACAGAGCATGTTCACTCTATTGTGACAGCGCCGCCTGCGCTGGCTTGGTCATGTCTATAGAATGGAAAATGGTCGTATTCCGAAAGATCTACTCTATGGTGAGTTGCAATTAGGAAGTCGACCATCGGGCAGACCGCACTTGCGGTACAAATACGTTTGCAAAAGAGATATGAAAGCTCTTGGCATTGACCCGGCGAGTTGGGAAGAAATTGCTTTTGACCGCTCACATTGGAGGCACTGTGTAAAGCGTCGTCTGCATGCTGGGGAGGAGCAGATACAGCTCTTGGCGGCTGAACGCAGATCATGTCGCCGACGTGCAACTGACGCAATACAACCGAGTTCTGACTATCGTTGCCAGCGCTGCGGGAGAGATTGTTTCTCCCGAATCGGACTGTTTAGTCACCCAAAAAGCTGCAAAACTTGAACATACACGCGTTTGTGATGTACATCCATGGTCGACATCGACCGAAGGAGGCCAACAACAAGATAATAACACGGGAGGCAGCAGATACCGGTTAAAAGCTACGGCTCAACTGGCGTAGAGCTGCTCCCGACGGTGGAAGAGATATTCAGCCTAATTGGACTTCTACTGCCCGCATGAAGCTGACCAACCTCTGTCAATAAGGTGCGTCTCGTCACGGTCTGTTATCTTCATTGGGTGTATGGGGATTCGGAACCAACCGCACAGCACAAGTACCGAATTGTCACTAAGACCCATCGGATTCTGGAATCCGATCGCCCCCTCAGATTGTTCTTCCGATGTTAACACCAAATCCAAGACGGAGTGGTGGTCAGAACCTCTTCGCCGAGTGCATTCGTGGACATAGTTGTATAAATGGACTGAATCTAGTAGCTTTCTAAATCGGTATACGACTATTTGTGGCAAGAGATGGCCCCCGAGCTAAAGGGTAGGCAGGTTAAAATCCCCGATAATAAGAGTTACTGCTCGCTGAATGCTGATCAAGCGCTGAAGCACTCGGATCAAACTTTCGTTGTACGATATCGTAGATGAAAGTGACCGATAGTCCACACCAATCATGCAAACTTGTATCATGGAGGGTGAATTCTGTGTTATCTATTTGACGGCACTGGAGGCGATTATGATAATCAAGAGCAACACCTCCACCAATTCTCACTCGACTGTTTCTTATCAAATTTATATTAGGAATCGATATCTCCATCTCAATTAATTGGGAAGAATACCATGTTTCTGTAACAGCGATAATGCCGGGTGAGTGGTGTGAGCGTATCTCGGTCAACTCGGCCAATTTGTTAGAAAGGCTTTGCGCATTTGCATATAAATATTTTATACAGTTCGTGGTGTTCAAGTCATGAAATGTAATCAATAATCCGACTCGGTTAGAGTAGGAATGCTCAAGGTTTTTGGAACTATCGCATGAGATTTCATTTGAACCGCATCACTAGGCGTCGGTGGGTCAGTACTATCCGTTTGCTTGCTTCCGGCTATTATTCTGTGTAAGCTCAATTTGACGTTTCACGGTACATTTCTTCTATTAGCTTTCCATTCACGTTTGATACTATCGAACATTTCAGTTGTCAATAAGGGTAACTTTAAAGGGCTAGGACCTTGCCCCGTATAGTTGGCAGGCCGTGGTATCCTATTGTACCGATTGTTTCGGCTCGGTATTTCCACTGTTGGTGATCGTGCTCAGACTTTTCTTGAGACGGAACGCCTAGAAATAAAATAATTCTCTGATTATTTTCTTCTCGAGATTTCTTCGATAACTTTCGCTCCAGCATGGTAGATCTGCATGGATACGGCATGTAGATTCTGAAACACCTCTAAGAAGGTAAGCATTTAAGAGTGCGGATCCATTGTCCTCCAAAGATTGCAGCGTTAAACGCTAAAGGCGAGGATAATCATTGTGAGGAGAATTCCATTGGCGGTTCAGCCTAAATATTGATGGGGTAGTAACTAGCGCCACTCTCATCTAATTACAGAGTTTATACCACCCCACTCAGTCATGTTCTTGCTTAGCTTCGAACAGTGTTTACTGTCACTTGGCCACGTCGGTACATATAACACTAAGGTTTACACTCGCGGAATTCGGTTCACAAATTAAGTCGGTCTTTATAACAATAGTTTTGCTGAGTTCTTTCTCGTTTTCGTGAAGTTGAGCAGTCACTGATTCCGGCGAACACCTACCAGTTTTAGCCACCATCTGCGCGGTTATCTGGGCGAACGTTGGCCTGTTCGAGAATGGGGGATTTTCTATCGGCTATGTGTCAGTAACCTCTGAATCTGGCAACAGCGGTACCTTTATGATGTTTATTGTCAGTTCATTCACTTTGAGTATACTGGATTCTACTCTATTTAGACGCGTCTCAATTTCGTTCTCGAGAGTTTTCGCCTCCGAGGATGTAACTGTTGGTTTCGCTTTGCAAACCAGGTAAACGTAACAAACACCGGGACAAATATCTCCAATATTAATTGCCACCAAATCCGATGACAGCCATTTGGTCGCATTATGCATCCACTTTTGACACACAGGCGTAACTCGTCGCCTTAGGACTTACCACATTTTGGCCAACCGTACACTGCAGCCCGATGCGCTTTGTCTTCTTTTCGGAGTCATCCGGTCAGGTTAGTAGTGTGCGCACATGCGGTGGTTCTGTCGAACGATCGATGATGAATATCGTAAGCGCGACAAAAAGTGGTGTTCACGAATAAGAGCAAAATCAGAATTGAATCCTGCGATACGCTTCGGTAGTTCATCGCACGATGTTGAAAATATAACCAGTCGATGGCAAAGACTAAGATCTTTTCGATGACGTTAATCCTTTTGAGCGTTGCACGCGCAGATCCGATAGAGGAAAATCACGAAAAATCCTATGTTGCCCGTATTATCGAATAACACTACGAGAGTGCAATATCCAGAAAGCTAATTTTGAGGGTATCCTAAAAAGGTATAAAATATCCACGTACGTGTATGTGTAAGGACAGTATATCCTGATAATCGGAGCTCAAAATAATGCACGAAGGTTTGCCGTCCTTTTACAGAATCAATTTAAAAAATCAGCGCACTTGCTTCACTTAGTAATTTTATACAATATTAAAAACTAAGCGCTCGCTAAGTTCATCTAACCTCGCGCCTAACCCAGTTATTCCAAACCCCGAGATACGACATTATGAGTATGCTATATCGGCCGTTCACATAGCCGTTGCATATTTGAAAGCAAAGGCAAAACGTAAGAGTGAAAAATGGACTGTCAATTTTCGCGTTATATTTTCAAGACAATCGAAATGTTCGTGCGTCAAGAGATAGAATCGCGTGATTTTCTATTCGAAATTTTTTTCCGGAGCTCTTAAATGGCGGGTTTCCATGGCCACGAAGAAAATAAATGAAACGTAAAAACCGTACTGCTATAGAAACCGAAGTTCGAAAGTAAACTGTCAACAAATGGAAAAAATGTGCCAATTGACTGAAACTCTGGAGCTCGGTTTATTTAACATAAAAATTTCGTTAAAAATTGAATTTAATAGCAGACTATTGACGCTAATATTCCGAATATAATAAGGTTCACGAGTGAAGAGCAATGTTATAGAACGTTCTGTTTTCTAATTGTTTTTAATCTACAATTACTCACAGACATTAGGGTTGAATTGATGGAACTAATTTTTACATTTTGGAGAACAAACAATACGAATGAATAAAACGGTTCAATTGCATGCATTTCCATCACACACATACGCATACAACACGACCGGTTTCGTGCTGTTTGCGCTCATCAGTTAGGGACAATATGATCAGGATCAGCATGCGCTTGAAACAGTAGAAGAAGAGCAACTTGAATACGTATGAATGTTAGTATAGGTATAAACATTAGAATCACATAGTCTAATTTGCGGAACATTTCCGATATATAGAAAGAGTTTCAGCTTTTTCTCAATGCATTTCTGGTATCGTCACACGTAACTATCTGGTTTCAAATTCGTTGTTCTTTTCACCAGTCTCTATAGTATGCTCAAGTCAATTTTTCGTAAGCTTGTCCACTGATGTAGATTTATTTTTCCCCGTGCAAACATATATGTATCGTGCACAACTTTTTGTGATGGATTGGATATACACTGAAGCGTAGTTTAGTTAAGCAACTGCCGAATAAAAATTTAAGTGTAGGTGTAAGTTCACCCGCCATTTTGTTTATCTTGAAATCAGTATATAGAGAATCTGATGACAGCCGGCGATACGCAAGCTTCCACTTATGATTCAAAAAAGTTGAACTCGATTAGTGTTGACAAGACTTTAGCGGGGGAAAATAAAAATAAGTGCATTATTCAGTGAGTCGGAATATAGATTCTCACATCACCAGAAAAGCGAACCAGATTTTTCCGTATTAGCCCAGTCTGAGCCTCTCTGAACACTAGGATCATTATAGGACTGAGTACTGAACCTTGTGAGACTTCGCTGGTGGCCATGTCGGTTTCAGAAATGTTACCTGCTACATTGAATTTTCATTGGAAACAGATAGGTATATAGTGGAGAAGTTGTTCGTTATTGCAAACAACGTGAGGGTTTCAAACTAATCATGCATATGTATGAAAGCACAAGCCTGATCCCGGCAATGTGTCAAACAGTCACAGACTGCACGTGGGCTAAGATGCTGTCAGGTTTCCCATTCGAAGACAGATATGAGGAAGAAAAAAGAAAAGGAAATGGTAGTGAGACTCCAGCCTGTTTCAGCATGCAGCTCGAAATCTAGAAGTAAAAGGCTGCTTTAACATAACGTAGAGGTGTGAGGTGCGTTAACGATGAGTGTTAATCACGAGCTTTAGGAGGATTTGAAGAACACCCCCCTCCGGTACAAAACGGGAGCAGGAAACTCTTATGATGGATGTACCGTTGATGTTGCAGCAGAGAGAGAGTCGTTGCGTTCTATCAATCAATGCGTTGTTCTTAGCCCAACAGACAGAAAAACAGAACAAGACCGGAATGGAACGTTGATCGGGAGTCCAAGGTCCAAGCGCCCACTGCGTCCGTTTCGACCGTGGACATGGTTTGTATTTATATGGCAACAACAGCGAACGTGTGAGGGTACACCATAATCGTGGGAAGGTGCATAGCGGGAAAGACGGATGTTGGTTGACATGGGCGAGTCAGACAATTTGAATTTGAACTAAGTGCATATGGGGTTTGTTGCAACTCATCCGCTCATCTGAAGTTGCAGCTGTAACCATTGGATTCAAATAGGTCAAGTTCACAGCGCAAATGTTGACAAATATTTCAGTGTAATCTGTACCAACTTGCAGGAATCCAGCGAGGCACTTTTTGCGAATAGACAGAGACACGACCTAGAACAATGGTCCAACCTCTTTACGATGATGGGTTCGAAAACATCAGACTGACAGTAGTTAAACGTTTGATTCGCCACCCAAGCTTCCCACATCTCGGTGAACCACGTCTACCGAAAATAACACTAAAAAGTGAGAATGGTATTCAGGGATTTAAGTTAAAAAAGTTTATACTTTACAACACGACAGGATTACGGTATGAATAAAAATGTGAAAAATATAACAGATAATATCAAATGTAACGCTCACGAATGATGTTCTTTTGCATGTGTAAGTCCAATTTCGCTTTAAACACCGCCAGGCAAGGAGAGTTCACCTAATGTTGGAGTAGGGAATTCCAACGGCGAAAAGATGGCGCCTACAATCAATAGGGGAACTTGGGACGTAAAGGTATAAGGTATGTCCGCGTGTCACTTTCCCATCACACACATCAAGCAAGTGTTTTGATGGATGTCCTTTAGTAGAAACCATTCTATAGGTCAAAATAATGTCGCGTCGTATCCTCCTTTGGGTAAAGTCGCATAGACCCAGACGTCGCAATCTTTCGGTGTACGGAACATTGCGATGACCCAACACTAACTTTGTTGCTCTATGATAGATTTTATCGAATAGAGTAATATCTTTTCGCAACCAAGGAGCCCATACCTCTACCACATACTCCATCGTAGGGCGATGGTAGACGTTCATTACCCTTGGTAACGTTGGCAACGAGAATCTACCAAATATTCTTCGAAATATACCTAACAATCTGTTGTCCTGTCGACATATATTCTGGCAGTGCACCATGCTCGTTAGATTTCCAATAATCCATACTCCAACATATTATTCCAAAGAGCTCCATGTCAAGTTTTCAGTTCCCAATCGATATGGAAACCATTCTTTTAAAAGTCGTAATTGATACGTGAATTTCCCGAGCGCAATACTCGAATCTACGCCGATATACCCTGGTGGGAGATAAAATAACGTTTCGATGTTCGTAAGAATAACAACGAGCGCAGTCTATAATCCTTCTAGACGTTCCACAGGCTGCCAATACGATGGAGGCGGTTAAACAACAACATGACTACAATTAGTGGCTCTACATCGCAGAAAGGATTGCAGCGCGGGACTATGTCGTTGCGAGTACCTTCAGGATACCCCGGTCATCCAATTACAAAGGTGATGGACCAAATCCTTTCAATCTCACTTTCCTAACCAGTGCAATGACGACTTCGTCAGATATAGTTGGCTAGTACGCGGGAAAAATATCCATAACGACTTTAGACTGCAAATTTAAGGCTGTCTCAGATAATGTTGCGCCCATCGCACCAAACGTACTCGAATTCTAGGACAACATGATAGCTCCATCTGCTTGGCGGTTTGTAGACAATATTTTCTACAATTTGTAGGATCTGATGTAATTATTAGGTATGATGCCCTCATACGAGTAAATCCAAGGACGGTTCGAAGTTGATAGTGAGATGTTCGTGATGGATGATCGTCTCGGCTTCAGAGCTGTGGAAGATTGATATCCCCCATTATCAATATTTGAATCTCGTTCTGCGTTATCACAGCTCAACCAACCGTGGAATTTATGTTTTGATCGGCAGTTGCTGTTGGAGAACGATAGATCATTCCAATAATACATTTGTCTCCTGAAGTAAGAATGAGGAAGCACAAATGTGTCTTGGGTATATTAGGGGCCTCAACATTCATAATTATGCAG